>APFE030121155.1:68478-108347 GCA_000404065.3 Pinus taeda
CATAATGCTGCATCTGCTCCTTTGGAAGTTAAAGCATTAACAGAGTTAGAAATACCATTGCATAAATACAATGTACCAACCTTTTCGCTTTTTGCTATTACCAGGGCTCCTTTGGTGACCTTTCAAGCTTTATCTATAAAAGTTGTTGCATAACCTTCACCACCTAATTGCCCTGTTGAAATCATATTTTTCTTTAGATCTGGAACATGCCTTACCTCCTTTAGTAGCCATTGGTTTCCATTCTGTTGTTTTACAAGAACCTTACCCATTCCAACAATTTTACAGGGTTTATCATCACCTAAACGAACTTGTCCAAAATCTCCTTGAACATAGTCATGAAAGTATTTCTTATCAGGTGTGGCATGGAATGAGGCCCCTGAATCTACCACCCAGGAATCAGTAATATTTTTGAAAGAAAGAGTCAAAGCATCTTGTAACACCTCACCTGTCACATTTGCTTCATGATTGTTTTCTTGTTGTGAATCTCCTTCTTTTCCCTTCCGAGATCTACAGTCTTTCTTTAGGTGTCCTTTCTTTCCGCATTTCCAGCACACTATCCCCGATCTGGACTTGGATCTGCCTTTCCTTGATTTACTGCGATATCCTGAGCTCTTTCCTCTTTCCATTTTTCTTCCTCTAGACTCTGCACTCAAAGCATTTCCCGATGTCTCACCGGAGCTTTTCCGTCGCATTTCCTCGCTAAGGATAGCACCGACAACATCATCAAACTTTAAAGTACTAGATCCAGAAACGGAGTTACTAATGGCCATTACCAAACCATTCCAACTTTCTGGTAATGAGCACAAGAATAACAAAGCTCTAACTTCATCATCAAAGTTTACCCTACAGAACATAACTGACTTGTAACAGTATTAAAATCATTTAAATGATCTGCAACAGATCCACCTTCCGACATCTTCATATTAAATAACCGTTTCATAAGAAATACCTTGTTTGAGGCCGAGGTTTTTTCATATAGTTTCTCCAACGCCTTAATCAAACCCTCTGTCATTGTTTCCTTCGAAATGTTGAAGGCGACCGACGCTGCAAGGCACAACCGTATTGTTCCGAATGCCTTTCTATCGAGAAGGTTCCATTCTTCATCTTCCATATCCATCGGCTTCTTTGATTTTCCGCCCAATGGTAGGTATAGATCTTTCTGATACAAATAATCTTCCATCTGCATCTTGCACAGTGAGAAGTTTTGGCCATTAAATTTCTCGACCCTAAACTTACCATTTTCTGCCATTGCTCCCACTCGAACTAGGAACCCTTCTTTCCTATGAGTTTATCAGCCAAATAGACCTTCGGCTCTGATACCAGTTGTTAGAATATTAAATATTACGGAGCAATGGAACACATAAAATATTGCAGAAATATAAACACAGAAAACACACAAAACAAGAGAGACACATATATACGTGGTTCACGCAGTTTGGGCTACGTCCACCCCGAACAGCCAGTCCTTCCTTTCTATTAACCAGTAAAATTAAGAGACACAACCTACAACAAAGCTGTTGTAATATCCTTTGTCTTCTCTCACAGTCTCACCTCTCTGTTTCTCGCTCACACATAGAATACACATCTATCTCACAGCCTCAAATACAATGCCCTCATACAAAGAGAGGGCTAACCTTCTAGGGCAAAAAAACCCTAAACTAAACATAAGTTCTACCGTCAGATCATCCGCCTAATGAACGGCCCAGATTGAGTAGAAATTACTATACTTTTACAAGGCAATTTTACAGCTGTTTTTAGCTTCAGGGGCACTGCCCCCGAAACCTCCCGCCAGGGGGGGGGGCTCCCAAAGGTCGTACCCGCCCCCCCTTGGACCCCCCCTACAGCGAATATTTTACAGGCGACATTGCCACCCCCATTTTGAACTGGGGTCCAATGTGACGGTACTTTTGAATATAGAAGATAATCAGGCTCCACACCCAACACTTTTTGGGGGCTCAAAACCTATCACAATTTCTTGTCCATTGGTGAGCATGCATAATTCTCCATGAAGAGTCCAAAAATGCTGAGTTTTCCTCAAAAGCGAGTGCCATGTGGCACGGCGCATTAGGTAGAAAATCCTCTGTTTTGGCTCAAAAATTCCAAAACTGCAAAAAGTGTCCCAAATGTTTTGAAATTTGGGCTGAGTGTTCTCCATCAAGTGTTGTGTTGGGCCAAGGAAGCTTCAGCCAAGATCTGAAGCTATCTTTCTCCTTTCGCTCCGTCGATGCCTTCTTCAAGTTGGCCTTCAAGTTTCTAATTCTTGCCTTGCAACTTTTATTTCTCACCAAGTAATGGTAGGCCATATGCCTCAACATTGTTTTTTCCCTCTTGGCCTTCTCTAACAACTTTTCTAAGTGGATATTCACTCTATCAAGCCAAGATTGTCGATCAACATTGATTTCTTGCTCAAGTGGTGTGAGCTTCACTTTCCTCCTCTTGGCAACTTGGTGGTTTTCTCATATGTTTTACAACTCCATAATGGTCTGTTGATCCTCTAGCTGCTTGTTTCTTTGCTCCAGGTATTTTATTATTCACTTAGCTCTTTCTAGGTTAAGGGACAAATCATTGATGTCCATATGTTGCTCTTGGATGATCTCCTTGAGCTTTGAGCTTTGTGGCCCCAAATCAGTGTCATCATCCTAAATGAGAATGAAATTGGTCTCCTGCTTTCCTAAAGGCCCCTCATCATGTAATGGCCACTTGCCCTTGTCCTAAACCTGATTTGCTGATGAAGGAAGCAAGACCCCTTCCATCTCGGGTGGAGATAATACTCGCTTTGCTGCTGCAATCAACCTTCTAGTGCCCTTTCCATAGGTGATAAACACCGGCACACTAGTGGTCTATGTATCATGACTCTTTTGCTGATGTGAAGGTCCACCTATCTCATGAAAAGCTTCCGGAGGTACTTGAGGAGCTGAGAAGACCTCATGAGAAATGAAATCCTCCCATGAGATGTTCTGCAAACCAAGTTGATGCATGACCACAATTTTTTTGATTAGTGCAAAATGGTATATGCTATTATATTGCTGCTGAGGAGTCTTCCTTTACACTAGGGTGGTCATATTCTCAATATTTCGGCACATGAAGTAGGGGATATTCATCATTCTCACCCTGGTAAAGTGCATCAACAATCTGATGTGATAGGCATATAGGCAAGAAAACCGACCCTTACAGCTGAAATACTTAATTATGATTTTGATCAAGGGAGCATATGAGTCTTGTAGGTACCAGAAGGGAAAAACTCTGCTAAGATGTCTCTGGTAACCAGCCTTGATGTATGGCTCATAGTATTCCCTGTCAATTTGCTGCCTTTTATTCCACTGCTCTTCGACATTTGGAATGCTAGTTGCTAGAGAAATAGACTCCGATGTCAAGGTGAATGTCACACCTGCTAGAGTGACTTGGGCATTATGTAGATGAAGCACAAACAACCTGGCCAACTCATGATGGTACTGGACTCTCGCAACTATCTCACAGAACTGATAACAGGATTTGTGTTGAAAGCATGTAACAGCAAGAGGGCAGGCATTCAGCTTGGTAAGTGAAGTAGGATCCTCTCATATATGTTTACCACCCGGTGAGGTCTCCTTGGTGCATGCATTTCTATAGGAGAGTCACTGTGTGTCTCTTCATCTCGATCATAGGAAGGATCAGATTCCATGTTTGCCAAGTGTTTGTGTTGTCTTAGATGAGTATGAAGAGATTTTAGGTATCGTTTATCTTTTGCTGCCAAGTGTATGAAAACGTATGAGGGACTATGAAGGGAGGAGGTAAGAGGGGTTTTGGGAATGTTGCTGACTGGAATTTGGGGAATATAAGGGTTTTAGGGATAGTTATTAGGCTTTGGGATAGCAATTAGGGTTTGGGAATTTTGTAGCTAGGGTTTGGGATAGTGGGAATTGGGGATAGGGGGTGAATGAATTTAGGGATATGGGGATAGTAGAATGGGTTAATGAAACTAGAAAAGAAGTTAGCGAATAAAAGGTGAGGGAGTGATGGCAAAAAAAACACATCTACAAACCATAAGAAATTGTTTTTTGAGAAAAAATTTCAAGGAGCTAGGGTTTGAAATCTTTTTCACTAAATGATCATAATCATCTTAAGGCACACATTCATTGGCATTGGAAGAGTTTTTGACTTACTTTGGACAGGTGGCAGCCAAGCTAATTGAGCATTTGGATGAATTTCGTGGTGAAAATGGCTTGCAGCTCTATGCTCCATGCCACAAACCCAAAGCATCGTTCCAGTGTATTTTTTACACTGTGGAGGGCGGCCCAATGTGCCGCGCCAGCCCTATGCATCGCACTGCTGACCCAATGCGCCGCATCCCTGAGACTAAAACTCTTTGCTGCAATTCGCCTACCACAAGCTTGCTCTAAGCTTCTCTTGCTCTTTTGGATGCAAATGAGTTTTTTAAACACAAGCAATGGCTTATATACAAAAGACTTTAATTTTTCACTCATAAAACCCACTTTTGTAATGTTTACATTTGACATTTGTTTTTCAAACTTTGTTTTTAAGCAGTTTTGCTTTATTTTGCCTCTGATTAACTGAATTACTTGACTTTTTGTTTGCCTTGCAGGTGACAAAGATGCTAAAGCTTGGCAAGGTGACCAGGGTTTCCATTGAAGTTGTTACATATGAAAAATTGAAATTACACCAAGTTATATACATGAAAACATAGAATACTCTATTTTTCCTCAAAACAGGGTTTTAAGGAAAAATACATTTCTGTGCATATGATTATGGAATTTATTGGTACTGGAACTTTATTCAACCTCCTCATATGCTTGTTGACCATTATTGAACCTTTTGAAGTCCTTTTTGACGAAACCCTAGACCTAATGAGACTGAAACCCTAAAAATGACCCTTGCAAATTTAAAGACAAAAAATGACCGTAGATGATCTAGATGAATGGAAATGGGCCAGCAGGTAAAGGGCATGAGGGAAAATGTACAAAAAGCCACTACCGTCAAATGATCCATGCTCCTAATGGAATGCAGCTGACTGAGCGAGACACCTAATATGCAATGCAACAAGAGAATTTGATCACTGATGGAGGGATGAAGATACCGACACTAACATAAACAAATTTCTTCTTCTAGGAAGCTTTTGTGGAAGTCTGAGACACAGAACCAATTACACCATCAACAAGTGCTACATCAAAAGACTTTGATGCTGTTAGATCCGGAGATGGTCTTGGAGCATCAGGAAACATCTCATACAACATGCGAGATTGTGAATAGACTAAGTCTAGATACTGAGCATGGGCAATAGCTTACTCTTGAGTAACACATCCACCTATAGATATATCCTTAGCAATATTGTTAACAAATGATTTTTTGAACCATTTAGTCAACAACTCATCAGCAATCTCGAATTTGATGAGGTGACATTGACGTCTCAATTCATGGATATGATCGAAAATGTGGGTCGCAATATCTTGCTTAAGGGATGTGAGCAAATTTCATACTAAATTGGTAATTGGAAGTGGGTGAGGAAGGCCATATCTACAGAGTTGAAGTCAACATAGGTAGCTCAAGGTAAATCAATATACCATTTTGCAGCAGAACTTGTTAAGGTTATCTGAAAGAGCCGAAGACGGATATAATCGTGAACATAGGAATTTGAAGAGCACCATAAGTGATATGTCATCACATGGGCTTGCGTGTCCTCTCTAGAATTTCCTTTAAATTTGGGGCAATCACTTGGAATTTTAGTTGAAACCAAAGGCTAGTAAGGCAAATGAAAAATAGGATCATTTGTGAACCATGAGACATGAGATAGCTCCAACGTAGCCAAGAAAGGCAATTGCATTTTGAATGGCATATAAGGCCTTTGAGGAGACCCAAACAATGGGTTCCAACCTTGGTGGTAAGTATTTTGCACCCAAAGTGGAGTATTTTGTCCATACAGGACTTGTTTTTTCCCCCACTTAGGGTTACCTTGACCATAAGGTGGATTTTGTCTAGGGTAGGTTTGATATTGACCTACCGTAGGCTACTGATAAGCATTATACACAGCATATGGGTTGTAACGTTGTTGAACCTATTGACCCTACTGATGTAGGTGTTTACCTTGGGCTTGCAATGGCTGACCTCGTTGATAAACATATGAAGCGTGTTGCTACAAAGATTGACCTTATTACTATAAAGGATGACTTTCTTGCTATAAAGGTTGACCTTGCTGTTGCAAATATTGGCGTTGTGAGTACAAAGGTTGAGTAGACTACTGAACAAACTGAGTTTGCTAATACAAAGGCTATTGAGACTACAGTAAAGGATACCCCCCATGTTGGAACAATTTCCCTTGCCATTGTGAAGGCTACCCTTGTTGCTGCAACGCTTGCCCTTGCTGCTGCAAAGGTTGTCCCTGCTGTTGCAAGGGTTGTTGGATAGTTCCTTGAGATATACCCTGTGGGTATTGGTAATTTCCAAATTGAATCTAACCATATCTACTAGGAATAATGGATTGGCCAGGTTAGACATAAGATTCTTGATGAATGTAAGATGCATTAACCAAGGCTTTCAAACCATATGGGACATAAGCCCGTTGGAGTGGAATCTGAGCCATATAAGGCTATTGATATTGGATGTTACATGACTGGGATGGATGAATAGGGATAGGAATACCACCATAATAAGGTTGATTAACTCCAACTATGTGGGTTTGTAATCCACTCAAATTGGCTTCACCTGGTATAAGAGGAATATTTAGATCCTACCCCTGAGGGAGTGGAACATTTTTTCCACTTGACGGAGGTATAGAAGAACTAACTGAAACTTAACCTGAAATAGTCGGTTGTACCAGAAGGGTAGGTTGAAATGACGATAATGGATGTGATGGAATTGTAGGTTGAATAGGAACTAACTTGACACCATTTTGTACAGAAGTTTGAGAGGTCACGTTTGGAATGAATGGAACAGATGTAGACATAGCATTTGGAGACCAAATGGGATTTTGATAAAATGACGAAGCTCTAGGAGTACCCAAAACTAACTGAGCTAAGGTTGTATAACCAGATGGGAACATGGGTCCACTAGTTTCAGGAAGGGTGAGAGATGGGACTCTTCCTATAAAAAGAAATCCTTCTGGAGGAAATTCATACCCTTGTTCATCATCGATATGAGGAGTATGGGTAGCAAAAAATTCTGAATGACACGAAGAAGAGGTTGGGATTTCACCCTCTGACTCCATAGCAACTTATGATGAAGAACCAGAGATCTGTGAGGAAATAAATCCATAGGAATACCAGGTGGATCGTAAGGATTGTAAGGACGTTGAGGAGATATCACAATAGAATCGAATAACAAATTTGAAGGATGAATAACAAGCATCTATGGACTCTCAAGTGTCTGCGGACTCTTAGGGGTCTGAATAGGATTATTTGGGGTCTTAGGATCAAATTCTTGAGGCGACCAGGAATTCGGTGGAGGTGGACGAGAAGACATGAGTTAGATACCTAGAATAATCCCAAGTTCAAACCCTTGATGTTTATGTGACTGAGGAAGCTTCCGATGAACTCCTTGGGAGGACCCTTCAGTATCAGACAATGAAGGGGAACTATGGGATGAACTGAATGGTTCAGCCACGATGACTTCCTCTCAAGAGAAGAAAAGGAAAGGAGATTCATTGAGGGCTTTCTTAACAATCTTGAAATTAACAGGAAATTACTCAATATTGGTCCAAGGAGCAACTTCTTAGGTTCGACAAGTTTATCATGAATAGTTATTTTTAGAAATAAAAGCTTTTCCTTTCCATCTTTTAAGAGTCGAGAAAATGATGAAAATGTGATTCTAGTCACATTGTATGGTTTAGTGAGCTTGAAAGGAGAAGTTATCAATGATCTTTTCAAATTTAAAGAGTCAAAAAAGATCGAAATGACCACTCAGGTAACTCTAGGCAAAAGGATTACCAAGTAACCATGAACTGCAATATACACCTCAAGAAATAAATTTACCAAGGACATGATGTACATGCAGGAAATCTCCCAGAATGTTATGTTTGGTGTTCCATGTTTACAAGGTGGTAGACTCAGTTTCATATGGATAAAGGCTTGCAACCTATGAGGGTCTCCCTTTATATACAAGATGGTACGGGGAACACAAGTTTGTGCTAGCACTATTTAATGCAAAAGTGAATAACAACTGCTACGTTTTATAAATGTTGGAACATGTTTCTAGCCTAGACCACTAAGTATGAAGTGTTAATGTTTCAAATGCTCCTTATATTGATTGATAGATTTTTAAAGTTAATCTTGAAATTATGTTTTGATTTCAAGGCCTTAATGATGTTACCTGTTCCTAAAATGCAACTAGATGATCAAATTGAATCATTTAGTTTAATGAAATCTATCTATGTAAGGAGGAAAATCACTCAAATCATGCATTAAACCAACAATAAATGGATCAATGACAATTTAAAATGCTAAATACAAAAAAATGAAATCTAATATTTCATTTCACAACAAATGAAATGCTGAAAAAACGATCTTAAAGCAATTACCTTAAGATGCAATGACATTTTTTCTTTTCACTTTAGTGCAATCAATGTAATCTAGTGCAAAAAAATAAATATAATGCAAGAAATCCAACAAACATGAAGATCTCTTTCACATTAATGATTTGAATGCAAAAAAAAATACTTAGAAAACTACTTGAAAGATAAACACTTTCACTTCACTTTTTGAAACACAAACTCAAAGAAAACACTTCCTTTCGATTCAAGCATTTACTAGAAAGTGAAACTGGCAAAAGACAAGCATTGATGTCTAGGAATGGGTGGTTGATCAAACCTGTCAAAAGACAAGGTAAAGAATTGGAAGGAAAGGATCATAGGCTCCCCAGTGGAGTCGTCATTTTGTTGTTAAGGTAAATCCTCTCTGCGGATAGAGATGATCCCTCTAGCCCAATGAGTGGGTCTGGCAACTGAGATGACAATCAACTTGACATCTTTCTAGGTTACAATTGCAAATAAGAATGAAGGAGATGGTCTACTTTGTTCTGACTCTATTCCTATATCCTTTGTTGAGGACCCTGGACCGCTTGTATCACAGGCTTGTTCATGCTTCTCCCAGTGTTTATGCACCTGCACAAGTGATCAAGACACAACAAGGCATGCCAAAACAAGTAGAAAATCCAATAGCAACCTACTTAACTGATTAAGGAATGTCATGCTAAATGATACATGAACATATACATTTTGGGAAGATGAATGAGAATTTGTGTATTATTAGAAAATAAGGAGAAGCTTACAACAAAATCCTTGATGTTGATAGGCTCTGCTTGAGTGGTAATCCAATTCCAAGCCAAGAACTCTCCAAGCACTCATTCTCCATGTCAAATGAATAGGCTCTAGGAAAAATGTTAGCATAAGGGTGCAAATAGACATAGACCAACCATTTGGGAATGGGAGAGGATGAATTTATAGGCTGGGAAAGGGTGCTAGGACCTCTATAAAGATAGTATTAGGCCCTCATCTCAAGGTGGTAGCTTATAGGGATAAGATCAAGAGGAAAAATTGGGAGGATTTGATCTCATCTATGCCAAGCAACCTCCATCTCATCGCTCTGGAATTTTCTAGATCACGAAGATTCTCATCCTCTTTTGCAAAATTACCTCTTTGGAATCATCAAGGGTATGCAAGGGAAGAGGGTGATGCCATCTCTGGTCAAGTACAGTGAAACACATAGACATAATCTTTTTAAGCCTTATATGAGTGATAATTACCAATTTAGGGTTTTAGAGCAATTTCTTCAGGGAAAGCTCATGGAATTTTCCAATCAATGTCTTAGGAGGGAACTTAGTTGTATACATGCATGGGTACACTGCATAATGGTCATGTTTCGGGCACTTCGGGGTATGTCACAGGAAAGTACAGGAGCTGTGACAAAATATTGTGTACAAAAGACTCCCTTCCATGTTGGCAGGTTCCAGCACCATCAATATACATATGGGAAAATTGAAATGTGGTACCTAGAAAATTTATCTGAAACTTTAAATTCAGATGATGCACTAGAATCTACACGCAACTAACTTAGCCACTATTCCAAGGAAATAGATTCTTTGCATAATAGATAGTGATAAAGCCTAATAAAAGAAAATAGACAAAGATTTTCTCCACTATCAAATTTATTCAAAATCTAAAGTATCACCACGAGCAACTTTGGAAGGTCATACAACGAGGTAGAAACTTAGAGGCTTTGTACCATAGCTAATAATATAAACTTCACCTGACTTAAATCTTTGCTTCAAGCATGTGATGACTAGAAAAATAGAGGGACATAAGTGAATTATCCAATTAGACTTAGATTTCGATATAATGACTAAAACTTTCCTTTACTACATAAAGACCATTCCTCTAGAACTAATAATAATTATCTTAAGAGGAATTGAATTTTCTTAGTACATTGACTCCCAAAGTTACTTGAGCATAACAAACATAATGACATGAGAGAATCACTTGATGAAATAAACTAGGAAGGGATACACATATCAAGAATTCCATCCCACAAATCCTACATGCTCCAAAAGTCTATGTGATAGCTTCCTATGAGAAGGACTTGCCACTAAGAAAAACTTGCCTGAGTCATCACGTGCCATGCCAAATAAAACTCAAGTAACATGATGGACACACTGATTCACTCTAATAATTCATGTGATTCCCTAATTCACATAAATTTTCCTAATTTTACATGTGATATTTGATACCATAAGGGAGTCATATCATCCCAGTCCTTCTCCAATGTAAATGAACTAGGACAAGATTGATGATACAATCATAAGATTAACTGAATGTCATCCACCTTCCACATACAAACATCCTCCAAAGAAATCCAAAATCAAGAAGATGAATTAGAGCGAAAGAGAGATGAATTTGGGTGATGATGAAATGATTTTTCCCCACTAAACCATTTGAACTATTCATTGCATGCAGTAAAGTTTGTGAGAGAGCCATGTATTTTGTATAATTTTGTGATAGATGATCCAAATAATAAATTTTCCTTTTCTTATTTGGATCCACTGATTTAACTGTTATGCCATAGGGCAGAAGGATATTCTCCCGTTGATCCTTAGCTCACTTATTCCATAACTAGCTCATTTGTTGGCCATTCTAATTCTTTATGATTGTTTATATGAAGAGCATGATACGTTTTGTAGGGTTGGAAAAGGGATAGAATAAAAATGTTCTGGTTTAGAATATTTTTCATCTTGGTGTAATGAGGAAAGGAGACTATAACCAACTAAGAAATGAGAATTTTGGAATCAGCCATTTTTATCAACAAAAATAACATATGAGCATGGGCTTAGAGATAATCCTTGAAACAACCATAGGCTTTTGCTTCATTAATCAAGGTTGATTTGTGTCCCCCATCGAAATGAAATTTCTATATTAACTCTTAGCAAATAAATCCATAGATCAATGGTCAAAAATTAATCTGAAAATGAAATCAACAACTAGTGAGTGTTAGTTTTTATAAGTCATGTCTTCAGTTTCGGATGGCCAAACAAAGCAAGAAATGACGTGTTGGAAAACTAGGAATGTGAGAATTCTTTTGAGTAAATTATTTTATTTATATTAAAAGTAAAAATGCATGGAAATTTACAATAAAAATACTCAAAAATTGTCTATATGCATTTTAAGAAGAAATTAGTGAAAGTTAAATGGTAATATCTTTGAATTTTAATTAGGGATTTATTTTTCCTAATTATTTTGTTTTATTATTTGGATGAAAAACTATATTAGTTTTAATTATTAATTCATTTATTAATTTATAGGTAATTCTGAGACGCTAATTTTTTATTTTTATTTTTTTAAATCACACTGATTATTTAAATTATTTGAGGAAAATAAAAACTATAATGCTAAAGTGAAGGAATAATCCAACAAAGAAAGGTCCTCATCTATTTATCTTCTTCCTTGAAGAATTTTGATCAAATATGGATATAAGTGATTATATGGAAACTATTTTGTGTAAGAGATAAGTGGATGAACAAGAAGAAGAGAATAGGTTCTCATCATATAAAAGGAAATGTGAGTTCAATATCCTCAATTATGCGGAGTCACATGTATAACAATTTCAGATTTGTTATGGAATGGAAGTCCTTAGAGTAGAAAATGAAGAAAGGTTGTAACATTTTAATTGTTGCAAAAAATATTCTACATGTTTTCATATATTTGCGTGACAATTTTAATAAAAATTATTGAACCATGAGTTGAAAAATAGAATCATTTGTAACCGAGTAGAAAATAGGAGGAGATTGGATGTAATATATTGAAAAAGATTTTAAAAGCGTGGTCCTTTTATGAAGAATGGGTATATTTTCTCGCCAAAAGGATAGGAATATTGAGATTATGCTTGTGTACTCATATTAAGATGGAAGATAGGAAGAGTTTGAAATTATTTGTATTTTTATTTCATAGTTTTATCAATAGAAATATAGAGTTTTTCCCAGTGGGAAGAATTCTTGTTATAAGGAATTTTGTCAAGCAGAAAATTCTTACTAGAAGTGAGAAATTTGAGGTTGTAACAATATATTGAATCTATATATCTTGATCAACTTTGATAATTAATTGAAGGCTTAGATATTTTTGAAGGAATATATTCAATTGAATGTATGGCAATTTGTTTTTAATTTTTGCATTATTGTGAATTATACATATTTAAGATTCAGGTTATTGTGTTAAGCTATCTTCATAATTCAATTAGATACATTAATCTATTCATTGTCTAAATATGAATGCACTTATCGTAAATTTTTTAACAGCTATTTATTCAAAAACATTCTATATTTGTATGCATGCTTACTATATTATTGAACGAGTGATTTTTTTTTTTGTGACTAGGCAAAGTTTTTATTAGATTTTCAGAAATTCACATAGAATACAAGTAGGGGTTAACATGTGTGGACCATGTCTAAAGAGAGTGCCTTGAAGATGCCAAAAGCATACTAGTTGGGCACAAACTAAGGAGATACCATTTGCTGCTGAGAGGGAAATTGAACAGTCCTTCTGATAGTCCTGAGGATAGTTATTGAGTCTTACATATAGTGACAAACATAATATAAATATAAAAAGAGCATATGAAAAATATTGATAGAGCATAAACTTAGAAATCCTTTGCTATGACTTGTTGGTGAGCTTGCTCATACTTGGAAGCATACTAAAAGTGGTCGTCATGGCCTTCTAGAAGCAAAGGAGGGTGCTCCCACTCAATGAACAAACCAAACAAGGTGTTGTTGGTTTTCTACTTTGAAGTCTCCCCTTTCTAGGTGGTTGTGAAAGTGGTTTTGTTGGTAGAAATTTGGAGATCCTCTACCTAAGCTGAAGTTTGAGATTGCTCCCCAAGCCACCTATTTCATTCTTCCTTGACTTCTGTGGTGCAGGAATGTCAGGGTTAAGATTTTTCAGGCCCTAAAAATAAGAGTTTGAAATTTCTAATTGCACCGGGACAATGGGTGACGTTGGAGGATGAGAAGGAGGTGGGAATGGAATTCCCAAGTCCCCAGTTAGGGATCTCAAAGATTGAGAATATCAAATCATATATGAGTCTATATCCACAATTGTTTCTCCAACAAGTCATAGGACCTCTTCCTGGTACCTCAGATGATGACCCAACAGGTTCCTTACATGCCAATTCCAATTTCTAGTACTTTAAAGGTCCTAGTTTTCCATCATAGAAATCTGGAGCTTGATCACTTGAGGCATGTCCTCATCATATTTCTTTATCCCTAGAGCATGCCAAGTTAGGGGAGGCTCACCATGGCTACATGCACACATGCCACATTGAGTGCACCGTCTTTCACAAACCATGGATACACTAACGAGAGGACTACCAGACACAGTTCTACATTCCTTGGCCTCCACTCCCCAACAAATGCAATATAGGTAGACAATAGAGACCTGCAAGCTTGAAAAGGACCTGAAAGAAGAACTACAAAGGTCTTTACAATATCACAGATAAGAGATTTAAACATTAGCATTATTAAGAAATTGAGTGACGTGACCATGGCCATTGGTTGAGGCTAGAAAACAAGTCATATGCCATATGTCGAGGCTAGTAAGGGTAATGGAGCTATGCGATGGAGACCAATAGATATGGAGGCGATATACAACCGGTAGAGCATAGTAAATATAGGAATGATTATTCTCCTAAAGATTAATCCCATAGGCCATGTCTAAAGCATGGCGAGAGTTTTGAAGCATCGCTCAATTTCCACCTTCACATGTACATTGGACGCACTTAGCACGATAACCTTATAGGGATTGCCACCCTGCGTAGGCCATTAAGGCACTAAGTCATGCTAGCATGGGTGGTTGCATGTTGCTTGTGTGAAGAGTCAGCTAGATCCAGGATTATTATATCTTTCTTTGCTATGTCCAGGAATTGGGAGGCCCAGGATATGGCTTGCGGTGAGATAATATTTAGTGTTTTACATGGGCATTCCTCCTCAACCCCTTTATTGTCCAGGTTTTCAACTACGGAGTTAGCTTTACATTGAAAATCAGTGAATACTAATGCTTCATGCTAAGAAATAATTTGTGTCATTTGGTGCATGCTCTAATTGAGATGTTAGCTTAAGGATCACTTTGAAGGGGGTGATCCATTGAGCAGCTTTTGGGCAACTTTCATGATTAGATGGGAGTGACCTTCAATAATGAGTGGGAGGAAACTTTTGTTTCTAGCTATAAGGAGGCCTTGGATTAAGGATTTAAGCTCAGAAACATCGTTTCGTTTGTACCCTATATATTCTTTGTAGATGCTTAATATTTTATCTTTGTGATTCCAAATGGCTCCTCTAATCCTACTACCTCAAGGATTCCTTTCGAGGCTCCATGATGCAAATCAATGCTTTGATTTGATAACATTGGTCCCTTTAGGAGTTGGTTCACTTGGTGAAAGGTTCTCATTATATCCCCTCGAGTCAAAATATTTACAATAGCCCTAAGATCCAAAACCTACTCACCGTAGCCTTCCAACCAACCATATACACTATGCATGTATATGCCAAATGTTTCCATTTAGCAAGATACATTATGCGTGTATAAGCCAAGCAATTGTAACATTCATAAGGGGAAAATAAGAAACAATAGGAGACTCTAAATAACATATCGATGTGTGTTGGCCTCTAAATCTCGGTTTATAGCCTAACGCCACAAATTTTATAACTAGGATAGGTAGTGGCTGGATGGTCTCCACCCACTCTTTTCCAACCTGGCGATGAAACTTTGTGTTCCATATGATATCTTCCAGGTTCACCAAACCATTGGGTCATTTCTCGATTATAATGTGCAAACTTCAACACTCTCCCTTCAATTATTACTATAGGGATGACGTCTCCCGATCCTTCTCTCTACCTGGTTACCTAGACTTGGGTTTGTTAATGTTTGTTTTGGCTTCTATCTCTGGGCTTGAAAGCTTTGGCTAATAGAGATTTTTATGTCTCCCATTCCTATTTATTGAATATCTCCTCTCTCTTCTTAAGTTAACCCTGTCATGATTTTGATTTTCTAGGTTGTTGGCTAAATCTCAAGAAACTGATGACCCCAGTGCTTGTTAACTAAAAAAAATTCGAAAAAAGTAAAAATTGGCTAACTGTTGGCCTCTTCTCAACTTATTTTTATCTCTGCCAAGTCATTTCCTCTTTATCCTTTATGTTTATGTGGCTCCTTTATGTGGATCTATGACTCATGTAGGCATTGCTTATCCCTTATATGCCCTGTTGCAACCACTCAAGGTAATTGATATACCTCACAGACTTAAAAATAATACATTAATTAGAAATATATATGTATGTGGAGTCATAGAAGAAATAAAAATGAATTTATAATATCATTCATTTGGTACATAGATTTTAAAAACAATATATATATAAATTAGCACATTCACCCACTATTGGCTTAGTCAGCCCTGACCTAGATTCAATGTTAATTTAGCCAAACAAGTCCCTACACTACTTGCCATTTCAGCATCAATCCGTGGAGCACGGATTGAAGTCTCACCTGAAGAAATATGGGGGGATGTTGGAAACAAGTTTCCACACCCAAAGATGGTAGTGATGTCCTTTTATGCCCTAACTCTACCTTCATGTAGATTGATAAGCCTTTTAAGGCTTATCAATATACTTCTCTTAATCAGCCCCTAGACCTTCGTGATGGTCTATGACTGTTTCTCGCGGGCCCTAACCAAGCGAATCAACCACTTATGTGCTTATGTAATTACTCTTACTTCCTTATTTACCCAAATTGGCTTAAGTGTCTGATAACTTTAATATGCATTAATATGTTCTTCACGTAAACAAATATTATTACTTGTGTTCAGATAACAATGTAAAACATATAGATTCATGCATCAATATGATATTAAATCATGAAACCAATTTTTAGCATAACATAACTATATTTATTCATAACAAAAGTAAATAGATCAAACACAGATATTTACAGAGTAATCTTCTTTATTAGTACTTCAGATCTTCTTATAGACTCTAACTACCCTGCACACTCACTTGTAGGGGTTCGCGCACTTAGCTGTAGACTTCTACCATACGCCTCTGCACACACAACTGCATAGCCTTTCTTCTATTCTAAGAATATTTTCTCTTTTCACTAATGACCCCTTACATTCATCATCCAACTTCTAAAAACTTCCTTAGACTCTTCTAAGACTCTCCATTTTATACAATCCCATGGTTTGCTGACCATGGGTAGATATTCTAAAGCTGACACAACTTACATAATAGAAGGGTGGAAACCCTTTATGATACTTCACATCTATGTGCTTCGTGACCATAAATTGTGGAGACTTTACACTTTACATACAAAAACTTGGGCTTTCTGTCCCAAAACTTGGGCTTTTAACCCCAAAATCAACCAAAGGGGACCTTGTCCCAACAGGCCCCCAACACAAATATGGTGAATCACCCCCGTGTCACTTTGCTGGCATGGAGATCTTGTTGTAAAAACCTCCTAGCTCCATTTGTAACACTGCAACTTCAGCTGTAAAATATGCAATCGCCTACTTGACCTACTCCACAAGCTGCTCCATTGTTGGTCCTGCGCTATCTGCCTAGATCTTCTGTTGTGTTTTCTATAGGCTGGCCAAATTATCCCCAATGGTGGTGGAGAGTACATAGACCTCACTTAGGTAAGGCGCCAATCTGGTCTTGAGGACTACCTATTTTCATTTTGCTTCTTCTGCCTGTACTTTCAGTTCCTTTGCCTCCTGTAGCTTGGCCAATCTCTCTGCGATGGCGATGGTGCATGATGTCTCTTTGACCTCATCATACTATTGCTGTAATTCCCTTCCCTTAGTATTTAACCTGTGAAGGTTGGGATCTTCCTGTAGACTTGTGAGGACCTCCATCGATTTCTTGAAGAACATAGTGTAGTCTACCACTGCAACATCTACTACAGCGATTGCATTCTTGACAGCGACCTCACATTGTTCTCTGACCTCTGGTGGAGTTCAAGGTCGTTCCCTCTACTCGAGCTTTGTAATCTTGAGGTTCAATTCAAACAGAACCTTGGCCATCTTAGTCTGAGCATCACACGCACCTACAGCCAACTTCTAGATCTTGGCCTCCACAGGCGCCTCTTCGGGGATGTGCCATTCTTCGCAGCCCATAGCGAAGAAAACTTCACTACTTCTGGAAAATTTGTTGTGATCGGAGGCAACTGAATATCCTCTAGAAATTGCCACGTGACCAACACAATTGACAACAACAACCATGACTAGTGGAATGTTTTGTTGTGGTCATGTGCCTCCCTGCAATTCGTGAGGAACTCGTTGCACAAGTAGTGCACCCAATTTAATTGTACACCATCTGTGCACTAGGCTACTAATGAGACAACTAATGCTAACACCTCATATGCATGACACTTCCTCATTATCTTCCCAGCCAAGATCTCGATGGCCACCTTCACTGCGGGGTCCGTAATACTTGAAATTGAGTATTCGTGCAACTTCTTGACAATATTAAACTTATCCTTAATTCTTTTGGTGAGGTCGCCCTCGTCCATCTTTTCGCCAAATGCCTTGTCTGGATTCAACCCTGAATGGGGTAGTAGGGTGATCCTATGGATCAATATATCAATTATAGGGATCTTTGCCTCCAACCAAAGGCACACGTCATGCACAATGCACAACAATTGTTTGATAACAATCAAATTTATGAGCGCGTGGTGGTAATGTGACACCCATAGCAGATTCAAAAATCATGCCTTTTCCACCCCACGAATCCACTTCATCGGCTCTAGTGCAATGACACTCGAGTCCTTGTAGAATACCCTCTACATGAAATTATTGGTAGCCAGGTGGGGGAACCACTCCGTGTCCACCAAGTCCCAATCTTCAAGCTTTAGATGGGGCATGCGCACCAAACACGGTCCTTCAAACATGATTTTATCTCTTAGTATGGGTGTATGAAGGAGAAGCTTTCCCTCATCTAGGTCCTTTAGGACCTTCACCTTACCCCGGTGTGGAGGGATGTATTCTAGTATCTTTGAAATAGGGTCTACTCCCTTAATCTCAATGTCCTCTGCACCCATACCCGTTTTTTTTGCACCCTCGTCAGATTGTAGGTTTACCACCTTGGCTTTCTCCTGTGTTGTGCGATTCTCTTTATTTTGATGTTTCCTTGGCAACTCACGCAATGGTTGTGTCCCTTTCTCTTTGTCCTTATTTGTCTTGGAAGCCTCTCCTGCTCACGTAGGCTTTGGCCTATGTGATCTTGGTGATTTTGGTACTGCGACGGATACCTCCACACTTACGACCTTAGGGGAAGCTCCCTCAGATGCCATAAATCCTCCTGCACTTGCAACTTCTACGGGCACCAAAAATATATCTTTATCAAGCTCTATTAGCTGCATGAGCCTCTCTTCCAGGGCTCCACCATTCGCCATTCCTGTGAATGCCACTACGCGTAGACTAGGTACAATATAATCCATTGGCATCATAGCCTCTATGCCATAGACCAGCTTGAAGGGCATTAGTCCAATCAGCTTCTTACAAGAAATCCTATAAGCCCATAGCACTGCGGTTATTCACACGTCCCAATCATTCCTTTGTGCATTACAAACCTTCGTCAGCATGTTCTCTAATATCTTATTAAATGCTTTGACTATCCCATTAGCCTGCTGGTGATATGGTGTGCTATTTTGATGATAAACTTGGAATTCCTCCATGAACACACTAATTGTTTCATTAAGGAATTTTGTACTGTGATCACTCATCAAAATCTTCAGGCAACTTGCTATGGGGTAAAATGCATGGGATGAAAACTAACCTCAAAAGTCCTCCCAGGACTTCCGACAGACCGTAAGGTTATCTGCAAAAGGTACCTGTTACACACATGCTCATTTATCTGACATACATTGACATGAAATGGAGAAAGGATCACCTTTGGTTCTTTCTAGATTCTCTTGGGGATCTCTGTGCGGTAAGAAGAACTCCTCCTGACTGGCTCCAAGGCGATTCTTGCACAAAAGAATGAAGCAAACCAATCACAGCATATACTTCTAACAATTAATGAAAGAATCTGTAACAAACATGTATAAATGTGTAACTTATCTACTCAACACAACAAGCATCATAATGAACAAATAAACACACAATATCACCAACACTTCGAGTAGTGGAACACAACCACAGTCCTATATTCAAAAGATTGATTACAACAGCCCTATTGTATCAACCTTCCTCATCCCTTCTTCCTCTCTCTCTCTCTCCTTCTTTCAGCTAGCTCCTTCAAGAATATGACAATATCACAACAGTACCATGTACTATCCTTCTAAATGCTCTGACCATTGTGCAATGGCCCTCTTGTTGCTTATATAGCAATCGATTTAGGGCTGCCCAATTCTACCTGTAGTTCATTTGGTTAAAAACCATGAACCTGCCTTGTTTACCAACTTTTTCCCATTTGACTCTATTTTCGGAATAGAATTTCTCCAAATATCTTGATTTTAGGAGTTTCCCTGCTTTTCTTGCACAAATTTAGGGAAATAATATCTAGATATTTAATGGCAGATTCATTGGCATAACAACTTGAGCATCACTAAAGTTCACTAACGCTCCCCCTGGTCTAACAACAAGAGTTAGCAGGTTGACTAACGCTCCTTTATGCTTATAAACAAGCTTTATAAAGTAGGTTGTCAGTGTACAGAGAGTGTTAGTGTGGATTCTGGACCTACAACTCTGGTCATTCTTTCAGTCATCTTGTCTTTCTCCTCTGAGTTTATTAGGAGGTCAATTTTTCCTGTAACAGATGCCCCCTAAAGTATGAGATCATAGGAAGAGATGATGGCCGAAATACTTTATGAAAATACTGTAGTTTCCCGTCACAATCTTTGTAGAGAGAGAGAGAGAAGTTTTGGGCGATAAGCAAAACCTGATACAACAAAAGTACATATATATGAACTGCTAAAATCATGTCTTGAGTCGGGCATCCCCATGCTCAGTAGCTATGTCAGAGTAACTTTTTCTTCAGGGATATAACAATGCTGGCTGCCAATATGGCACAGGGTGGATCCAGTGTCATAATAGATTATCTTGAAATGGTTGTCTTCAAAGAACAATATCACAACTTGGGAGAGGAAACAAGGATGAATGATGGAAGCCTCTACCCAAGGTCTTGATTCCTGCTTCACCGAACAGGATAGATCGGTACATGTGATTAAATGAGTTGATGTTGAACATGCACAAAATCATATGATTACTAGCCAATAATGGAGACTGTTAACAGATGTGAGGAAGGCCACCGATAATGGTGATCGTCTCTAAGATGCACAATGCAAACTAGTGAGTGTGAAAGATTTTTTGTTGTCGAACACTCATAGAATCGCTTAACCAGGAGACAATGATGAAAACCCATGATAAAGCACAAGGTAACCTGCCACTAATGTCTCCAAGCACCAAGGCACTGAATGTGTTTCTGGGTTATCTTCCTAGATAGAGTGTTGAAGTCGATACGAAGGAACCTGTCGAAAGGTAGGCAACGGCGTGTCCTACATCAATTGACACGAAATTGGACAATGATGATTTTGTTTTCTGAAGAATCTTTTGAGCTTTTGGGCCTAAACAATGGAGGGCATGATGAAAGGATATGTAGGGTCAATTGATCGAGGAAACAAGTAGGGACCCTTGAACAATAGAAGGCACAACAATAGTTTTAACCAGACAACACTAGACTCATGAACACTACAAAGTGTTTAAGATACAGAGATGCAATGGCATCAAGGTATATAGGCTAGAAACTCATAGGCTGGTAGGGTTCATATTGAGAGGCTATCAAAATGACAGTTTATCTAAGGGAGTGCCATGTTCAAGGGAACAAATGCTGCCAAATCACGCTTCAGGATACAGTTGTATTTCCTCTTTCCCCGTTTGATTTTTAATGAGTCCATATGGGTAAACTCATTGATATTTTCATGTTTAGAGAGTCTGAAAAGGATCATAAAAAGAATGACTCTTTTCCTTATCTGATTAGTTTAATGAGTCCAGACAGGCAAAATTTTTTCATCTTTTAAGAGTATGAAAAGTATCATAAAAAGAATGACTCTATATCTTGCATGTGTATTTAAAGAATCCAGACTAGACAACTCAGTGATGTTTTCATCTTTAGAGAGTCTGAAAAGATCGTAAAGAGAGACTCCATGGGGGTCCCTTTGTCATAGTTGCTAAACAGGTACGACAAAAGGTTAATAGTATACCCGTATCAGTTACTTTTCCGTATTTAATCTACTGGACCCAGATAAAGAGAAACCTTTTTCCAATAGATGTTGACCTCATTTTCTTATGAGTACGAGGTGACAGACTAAACTCGTGTTTTGTCATGACACTTTAACGAGCTCAAAAACAAAAACTCAGGATTTTTCATTTTTTAACGAGCTTGAAAAAAGTACCTAAAAGAATGCTCGGGTCATCTTTATCATGTTTAACGAGCAGCAAGACAGCTCGGGATTTTTTCAGTTTAAAGAGCGAGAAAAAAGTGCCTAAAAAGGATGCTCCATTGGTCTTTTTCAGTTTATGAGCTGGAACTAGATCAAAAAAGAGGTGCTCAGAGCATCGTTTGCATATACTTAACAAGTGAAAATGATGAAAAACTCGGGGATGTTTATATTCTTTAAAAAGAGATAAAATATCCCAAAAAAGTGCTTTACGAATTGTGGTATATATGTCTAACGAGCTCTACTACAAAACACAGAGGTGTTTATATTTTTTAAAGAGCAATAAAATGTCTCCAAAAGTTCTCTATTTATCGTTGCATAGATTTAACAAGCACAAGGAAAAAATCTCGGGGATGTTTATATTTTTTAAAGAGCAATAAAATATCCCTAATAGTGCTCTAGTTCTGAAGTATAAGCCTGGTGCCATACTAGGCATAATACTTCTTTAAGTAGAGCCCATTCCTAGGCTCCCTGAGCGGGACTCCTTCCCAGTCCTGTAATTAGTATGCCCCTTTTGAGAGGACTTTCATAACGATGTAGGCTTCATAATGATGTAGGGACCTAGCCATATGGGTCGAAGGATGCATGCGTCCAAGAGATTATCTTTTGGATCATAGAGTGATGCAAAATCACCTTCTTGGAAAGAAGAAAACCTAACCGCTTGTGCAAATCTGGGTTGTACCCACTCCTTGTGAGATGCGAGTGCTAAATCAGCAGCTCTATGGGTTTTATCCAGTTGTTTTAGGTATAGTAGGCATTCTTCTTTGGCCATAGGGCTAGGCATGGGTTCAACGACTATATCGAGGGAAGGAAGTGGCCACCCATTCCATTTGGCTTTGTTGTAAAGTTGGATCTCATGCGCAACAAATGACAGATTAAAGTTGGGCATTTCCTCATGAGACCAAACAAATTCTTCATGGAATTCCTCATGTAGGCAGGTGGATTTTGCAATCTCCTTAGCACTGTAATCTACGCTCATCTAGGTGTCTTCCACGATGTTTGTCGTGACAGAGATATCTATGGGCATTGACCTGGAAGTGTCGTCCATATTTTCTTCCAACCCATAAGTTTGGATGCTTGTATAGGGTGGGGAAATGATTTTGTTTATGTTAGAGGATAGAACATGGAGGGGCATCATGTCCGAATCAGATGTTGGACCCCGAATATGCCATTCCTCCCAATGTTGCTCTCCAAAACTCATGATTTCTCTAACGGCTTCATCCGTTGAGGGGAGTTGATTGCATGGATCTAAAGGAAGAGTGGTTATGGGAAGGGGGTGGTACCTTCAGCAATAGCCAACTTGACCGGAGATGTGGATGCTGATTGAATGCCTTGGTAGGTTGATTCAGTTGATGACAATGGCATCTGGTCTCTGAATGTGTCAAGTTCTGAAGGCACAACGACGATCCAAGGATCGGTCAGATCATGAGGAATTGATGAAAGCATGTTGACCGATTGCGGAACCTGTGGTGATGGAAGAGGAAAACAAACCATTAGGGAGGAAGCCATCAACAGACTGGTACTAATATTGACAAAATTGTCAGTTAGACCTCCTACTAGGGGTACAAAGCTGTGTGGTAATGGTGAATAATCATAGGTGCAGAAAGACAACTGATCCATTATTATGAGCTTTCCATATAATGGAAATAGGATGATATGAAAGGCAGTGGATACGACGGCTGTCACGGAATATGTCCAACTACGACCTAGCAATAGATTATAGTCGTTTTTTCGGTCTATGACTTCTACATCCACTGTAAGGGCTTTCCCAGCCAAAGTGATGGGAAAGCTAGCTCAGTATCCTTTTGGGACAGAGGTGTAGCCGTCGAACACTTTAAGGGAGTTCGACGATGGTGAGAGGGTTGGGGAACCCAAGGCGAGCCAACATGAAGCCGACATGACACAGGTTGAAGCACCTTCATCGATTACAGTTTAGTGTATACCTTTCCCTTTTGAAGTGATATGCACCTAAAATGCAAGATGGTGGGAAAGGGGAGGTTTACACTTGTCCATGTCAAAAATGGCAAGCATGGAATTCACAGGGTCAATACCCCTAATAGCCGAAAGCAAAGCTTTCTTGTGGCTAGGGCATTTCTGTAATACTTCTAACATCGACATAGCTGATGGCGCTTGCGCCAAATCCTCTACAATGTTGTAGTGTTGGGCGGCACGTGCAGATGTGTTGTGCTTTGTGTGTTGAAGTGCCCCCTTGGGGGTTCGAATTACAAAGTCCTCAACCGGCCTTTCGATTCGCAAATCATTGGGTGATGGTGGGTTTTGACCTGTGGATAATTCTGTAAACGGTAGAACTTCCTTCAAAAGCTGAAGGGTGTTGTGAACCATCGCTACCCCCTAACGTGCATGGCTATTGGTTGTCAATGAGATGTTGCTACTATTGATTAGGAAAAGGATTTCTAAGGACAGCATGTGCCTTACCAAAATATTTCTTGGTAAGGTAATCTATGCATTCTTAAGGACGCAGACAATGCCAGGTTACGTGATCTTCAAGATAGAGTTTGCACAAATAGTTGGTGCCTTTATCCTTTTCCGCATCAGTAGGCACAACGGCCTTCTGTTTCAAGTTGGTCTACTTAGATGATTTCTCCTGAGAAGGATTGGTCTTGTTCTGTTTCTTCTTGTCCTTGCTACAGGATTTCTGTGTAGATTGGACAGAGTTAATCGCAGTGGCAGGAAGAGCAGTAGTTTTGGTAGAGGGTGTTATCACTCAGGTATTCCCCAAAGTTGTAGGAAAGGGAAAGGAGGCCGAGGTAACCATAAACCAATCTTTTAGATATAGATTCTAGCCAATCTGTACCCAGAGAGGGCTCTCTCTTTAAGTTTTATCTTTGTTTTAGAAGATATTAGGCTAGCTATGAAGTTTGGGAGTTTTGTTTGAGTTTGGGTGGTGAGATTCAATAGAAATGGGATAAGACTCAGTAATTTAGACCATTGGGCTAATGGAGTCAAGTAAGATGGCTTAACTTGACTAGTTTTCTTAACAAAGGATGGTTTCATAGGGCAAGGTGGTCAAACAGGGAACAAAAGAAAACTTGGAATAGATGGAATGGGTTTCCAAAATGGGTGAGGGTCAATTAAGAATCCTTCAGCCTATTTCAAGAGGGAACTTGGATGATTACTGATAAAGAGCAGTGGAGAATTCCTTAAAAAATAATCAAAATGAGAGAACTAGAAAACAGGAGCAATTAAGATTTCACTGTTTATCCTAATTCAGATGAAAACATAGAAAATGATAACTTTTGAAGACAGAGTGCAACAAAGCAAATTCTGAATTACTCTTTTTTGTTTATCATTCATATGTGAAACATAGATGATATAATAAACAAAGAAAACTTTAAAACATGAGTTATAGAGGAATTATTGATTCAGTGTTCGCTTCAAGAAATCTGTGAAAAGGTCATTGCGTTAATTCTTTGTCCAACAAGCCATGCGAAAATTTGATCCAATCAGCACTTTATTCCAAAAAACTAGTATTACAACAATGTATATGAATCCACCCCCAATACTCCAATTGAAGGAGTATTTATACAAAATATTTTACAAAAATATCTCATAACAGTGTGAGATATATTCTAGTGATGAGAAATCATTTCTACAAGAAAATAGAGACAGCTAGTCTCGAAGATAGGAGGAAAGCAAACAGATGATGTGTTGTTCCTATTTGCGCTGGGTGTGCTAGAGGCAGGTCCTTTTATTTGGCTTGCTGCTGTAACTTCGTGTTGGCTGCCCTATTTGATTGATACCCTTTACCTGTTCTGATACTCTTTGACCTATTTTGACCATTGTTCACCTTTATTCATCTCTGTTTCTTTCAACAAGGTAAATAACCCAACATTTACATTTTACCAAAGGTAACTTTACAAAATTTCTAACATATCTTCCCACCATTTCTGCTCTGGCAATTTGTGCCTCTGAAGTTTTTTGAGTGTTTCATCAGTCTCTGTGTATCTAAAAAAATTAGGCTAGATGGTGAATAGGTGCTTTTCCTCGTGCTCAATGTAGAATAAGTTCTCTAAGTTGTTATAGAGAACTTGCCCAGAGGGGAGTGCTTTTACTCCTGAAGCACTTGTTGATGAACTAGCTTGATCTACAGCATATTGATTAAATTTATGTACATAATCAATATCTTTCATTAACTTATCATTAATGGCCAAAGGACTTGTTAGCCCTTTACTTTGCAAAACTGTGAATTTCTCCATGAAAGAATTGATCTCTACTTGCATGTCTTGGCACCTTCTCTTTAAATTTTGCATTAAAGTTCTCTTGGTCATAACTCTTTTGATTTCCAAAATGGTATCTGTCTTGTCTGAGATGCCAAGTACTTCTAACTATTCTCTAGTTTTGGTATTCAACAAATTGATAATCCGATTGACTTCTTCTGGCCTTTTACCCAACACTGCTCTGGTTTGCTGAATTGTTCCATGGGCAGTTTTCACCAAATCTAGCTGCTGATAGATTACTTGGATTGATAGCCACATTTCATTTATGGACTGAATAATATTAGCCCAAAGGATTTTCCTGATTTCTGCCAGAGGCTTATCAAGGGTGAGATCCTTTTCTAATGTCCGCACTTTCTTCTCTAATGTTTTAACCTCCCTTATTTCTCTGCCACACTTATTTTGGACTTGTCATGATTCTTTTCTAATTTTTCCAATTGTTCTTTTACTCATTTCAATTCTGACACTTGGAGTCTCAATTCTTCCGTGGCCTTTATCAATTCTTTTGTGTTCATATTTGCACTACTGGCTGGTGTTGTTCCTGTTGTTGATGTACCTGTGACGACCTCTGCTGTGGCTGCTATGACATTTGGAGTTGATACTGTTCCAAGTGTGGAGGGGACTGCAGTTGAGATTATGCGGATTACTTCAGGAGGTTGGGAGGTCGACTCTCCCTATTTTTCCTTAAGTTCTTTTTCCAATTCCTGCTCTATATCTTTTAATCTTTCTTTAAGTTTTAGGAGCAAGTCCATCATATCTTCTTCTGATTGTTGTTGAATAACTTTTGCAGTTTGTGGATGCCTTGAAGGAGGTAATTTCAGTTGTTTCCTCAGGGCAGTAATTTCCTCTTCTTTCTTCATAATTAGTGCCTTTATGCCTTTAACATCTTTGGGATCATGTCCCAGTTTAATGATGATCTCTTCTAATGATTTGACTCTGTTATCCTTGGCAGAGAAGAGGCCTTTTCCAAATGTAGTTGAGCTGTTGTGTTGTCCAAGGAGTTTTGTAACTTGTGGGCCAACATTGCTTTGTCAGCCATGGTGGAATAGACCATTTCCCCAGTCTGCTTGTGAAGTTCAATTTGGTCCAAAGAATGAATATATTTGGCTAGAACCTCCAAGATTGTCCTAATGTAATCTGTTGTCGATTGGGGTTGCTACACCTTTGGCTTAAAATAACTCATTAACATTTTACCTTCTTTCATGCCATAACCAGACATTAATCTATGTTTGTTTGAGGGGGCCATTTTCAAGTATTGACTATAAATTTGAATTCTCACAGGATCATTCTTGGCCTTTATCTCTGTAAAAGTCTTCTTAATGTCTGTGGCTTGTTTACTTTGTGTCCTAGTGGATGATACCTATACACTGTGTTGTCTTTCTAGCTCCTGCCTGTCTGAGCTAGTTGATGTTTCTATCACTGGAGAAGTTTGCTGACTGACTACCCTTTCACCTTTTAGCATATCAGTAGTCTCTTTAATGATTTCCTCTTCTGAAAGAGGATTCAATCTTTGTACTTTTTCTTCAAGTTGTTCTGCTGGTCCACTGATAGGTGTAGTGTTTTCCCTGTCTCTCTTCCTATTTCTTTCCTCATTTAGAGGAGTCTGCAATGTTGGAATTTATGCTGCTTTAGTTTGGGCTCGAGGAATTTTCACTTGACTCTGTTCCATGCTTGACTGATCTATCATTGTAGGTCGCTCTGTGGTCTCTACTTCCTTGCCCTTGGAAGTCCCTATAACTGGTATGCTAGTTTCCTGTGTAGGTTGCTGGGATGTTCTAGTAGAAGATGTACCAACTCCTAACTGTTGAGGAAGCTTGAAAGATACTTGTCCAAAAGAGTCCATGTCAAGGGTTTTTCAAGATCTTTCTTTAATTTTTCCATTTTTTCCTGCTCACTAATTTCTTCTATTAAGGTTCCTTCTAGCCATTTATCCTGATTAGCAAACTGTTCAATTTCTGGGATCCTGTGATGTACATAAACTGACAGTCTGCTTTTTACCCTTCTGTCACTTATGAAACTATTTGGGTCATAAGGCACCCACCATAAACTCTTCTTCAATCTAAGGTGGTCTTCTAAAATATTTTCAGCTTCTTGCCATGCATCCCTAGAATTGATGACAAAGGGGCCTAGTTGGTTCTTGATCCTTAACTGGGCTTTCTTTTTTGCATTACAAAAATGATCTAAATATTCCTTTATGATCTGTCTGAAATACTCTAGCACAAATAATCTCATGGGCACATATTTAGGTAATTTGAAAGGGCAAAGTTCACACCCATAGATCCTGATTTCAGTGTGATTTTGGTATAGGTACCAGTCACCTATTCTGTATTGCTTGGAGAGTTGGAGAATCTTTCTCATGTCACTAGTGATTCTAGGAGGGGGAACCCCTGTCAACAGATTAGATGTTGGATGGACAAACCAGTCAATGAATTCATTATAGGTATAAGGGGACTCCAGAGTTCTATGAAAGATTGAGCTCCAAAAGATCACAGATCTTTGATTTCCTTTTGAGTCCAATTTCTTGATGGGGAAATTGAAACTGTCTGGTTGATGATATAACAAAAGGTGGTATATAAAAGAGGTGTATTTGAAGACTGCATGTCTATCCAAATTCAGGAATTGACTATGAATTTTGTTTGCAATGAAAGTGGCATAGTCATATTTGATAGTAAGGGGATGTCTTGGTGTAAACATTGACAATAGAACCAGGGTGATATCATCAACAAATTCACTGAATTTAAATCCCAAAATCAGGAATATCATGTCAACAGTTGTAGGTTTTAACCCCATACAGAAATTACTTGCATACGAATTCTAAATCATAGAAAAATAAATAATGCGAGAGCATAACACAAAAAACACATATACATAGAGATTTTCCCCTGGATCCCAAAACCGAGACTACCGGATTGATTTTTCATTATATTCTTTTCAATGTTACAATACATATTTATACATGCCGAAGCATCCAATACCATGGACCGAAAACCATCACGTCCAAAACCATGGACTGAAAACCATAGGTAGGTTCGCCCAACCTAATATAGGGTGCAAATTGTTTTTTCTCGGGGCGCTGCCCCAGACCTCATAGAGGGGGGCTACTCACTACACAATGAAGTTGGGGCTCTACCCCCCCTCTAACCCCTTGGTTCACTACGTGGGTTATTCATGGAAGAATATAACACAACCCACCAATCTCCCACTTGTTGTTTTCTTTCCACAGGGGGCCACAAGAGAGCTTAGTCACTTTTCTAGTCCTGAAGTGCCCATAGTTTCTCTACACCAAGAGAACTTCTCAGAGCTCACAGATTTTGTCAATGCACCTGTAGTATTCTTCAAAGTGTCCACCTTTACTAGCAACACCTTTTTGTCTTCTATCATATCCCTCACAAAGTGATATTGAACATCAATGTGCTTTGTCTTTGAATGATAAGTAGGGTTCTTTGCCAAGAAAATTTCACTTTGGCTGTCACAGTCTATCCTCGTAGCTCCCTATACTAACCCCATACTCCCAGCCAGTGCTCCCCAAGCCATCTTGTAGGTATCTTTCTTGAACACTGCCTTTACACCTACATCATCCAACTTGCTTATAGAAATTAGATTTCTGGCCAATGCAAGAATATTCAGAACACCTGGAAGTGTTCTAACCCTTCCACCTTACAACTTCAACTTTAATTTTCCACGACCAACGATTCTAGCCTTCCTGTCATCCCCCAAGAAGACATCACCACCATCGTATTTCTCATACTCGTAGAACCATTCTCTATGGGGAGTGAAGTGAAAGGATGCACCTGAGTCAATCAACCATGCCTCGTGATCTACATGTGTACTTAAAGAAGCCAAGTACACATCCCCACCTTCATCTGACGTGGTTTTTGCCTCTACAGAAGGAGCATCATCAGATCCCTTTCCTTTATTACGAGCTTTAGATTTACAGTCCCTTTTGAAGTGCCCTTCCTTTCCTCATTTCCAGCACACCACATTTACAGTTTTTCCTGGAGATTTAGATCTCCCATTCGATGACTTATTTTTGTTTCTATTCTAGGACCGTCCTCGTATAGACAAGGCATAACCATTCTGGCTCTCCATACTTTTCCATCGCATCTCCTCCGTTAGCAAGGATGAGACTATTTCATCAAACTGCAAAGTAGTTGCATTGCTACCTATTGCAATAACCAAACTATCCCACGAATCTGGTAGAGAACACAACAAACTGATGCACTTATCTTCATCTGAAATTTTAATATCAACAGATGATAACTGACTTACCATAGTATTAAATTCATTCAGATGCTTTGTCACTGAGTCTCCATCTTTCATCCTCAGGTTATACAGCTTTTTTCGAAGGAACAATTTATTCACCAAAGACTTAGAATGGTACAAAGTCCCTAACTTGTCCCACAAAGCCTTCGACGTAGCTTCCCCTGATACATTCAACAATACTGAATCTGAGACACACAATCGTATTGTGTTCTTTTCCTTCCGATCCAATTTCTTCAATTCTTCGTCGGTCACTCCTGTATGTTTAGTACCCAGATCTACCATGATCCACTGATATTTATCCACCAACAGATCCTCCATCTTGAGTTTCCACAACTCAAAACTCTGACCATTGAACTTCTCAATCTCTATCTTTCCACTGCTCGCCATCTTCTTTCACCACCAGAATCGATCTCGCAGATCTCCCACTGAACAAGGTTTACCATAGGCCCAAGTGAAACCCCTTAGCAGCAAAGGCATCCCCTTGGAGACAAAACAACTCTAATACCAAATGTAGGTTTTAACCCCATACAGAACTTACCTGCATACGAGTTCTAAATCACAGAAAAATAAATAATGCGAGAGCATAACACATAAAAAACATATACACAGAGATTTTCCCCTAGATCCCAAAACCGAGACTACCAGCTTGATTTTTCATTATATTCTTTTCAATGTTACAATACATATTTATACATGCCGAAGCATCCAATACCATGAACAAATAACCATTGCGTCCAAAACCATGGACCAAAAACCATATGTAGGTTTGCCGAACCTAATATAGGGTCCAAAAAAAATTTTCCCCAGGCGCTCCCCAGACCCTGTAAAGGGGCACTACCCGCCCCCTTCAAACCCCCCGGACAGGGGGGGCTACTGCCCCCCCTATGACCCCCCTGCTGCGCAATCGACGAAATGAAGCGGGGGCTCTGCCCCCCTGGTTCACTACGTGGGTTAGTCATGAAAAGAATATAACACAACCTAACAACAATAAGTTTTCCAGTTTCAGTGAAACAAGTCTGCAGATAGGGAGGTGGACCTTGAGGCTGGTACTGTGGTTTTATGAACATCTGAGCAATATGGGTTATCTCTGATTTGGGCAATTGAGAAGCTTTTTCAAGTAAATACCCCATTAAAAGAGGAGAAAGGGGCTGAGTGGAATGGAACTGTATCATTTCATTAATAGACTTAGCAGTTATGGGAAAAAGAACATTTTGGGATGGGGACATGACTGCTCTTTGGACAAGGTCATAGTTGGCACAACATTGATGAATGATATCTGGGAAAACATGGACTAAAGGGAGGAAATACATGGGAAGATTGGATTCCCATAGTCCAAAAATATCAGAGTTGTTTAGATGGTTGTCCTTGATTTGGTAAAAGGCCTGAGGATGGTTCATATCACCAGAGAAATCTCTTATTTGGAAATATTTGTCAGCCAGGGGTAAATAATATAAGTCTTTATGAGGTGCATTCATGGGTGCGACATTCAGGGCTATGGGGGCTTCCATGCTTGGTTCTTGTGTATTCAAACTGAAATTCAGGCTTTCTGCGGGAAAAATGGACTTATACAGCAGCTTCAGGGTTTCTTATGGTAGCTATGGACTGTTTTTACCATGAATTTGGATTTTTTAGGTAGAATTTTCAGTAAAAATTGAAATCACAAGCTTGCAGAGTGAATTGGGTAAATACCTGTGTTTACAGAGGCAAACTGTGCAATTCACAGGTTGAACGATGGACTGCAGAGCACGACACTAGAATTTCTTGGCCGGGTGGTGGACTGGACACTCGTACAGTGGACTGGATGTATTTTGCATGGAGCACGGTTTGCAAGAAATAGGGGTGAAAATGACCTTTTCTCCTTGATTTAACGAAATTTGGTTTGGCGGGGCTTTTTTGGCATTTATTGGGTGAGTGACGTCAGCGTGATGGGACATTTTGTCTTTAGCGGAGGGTGGTAAGCGTTTTTCCCCGCACCGCTTTTGGGGTCAGGCAGTTTTGGGTCGGCGGCAAGCGAGCATGTTGGGAGCGCGATGCGTGGCAGAGGTATGGCGGAAATCCACCAAGCGATCACGACTTAAAGTGAGGTCATAAGGGGGGTTGCAAAATGATCTTCGACCGTTGGATGGGAATGTTTAGATCGGACGGCGGATGCATATGGAAGTTGAGCGGGAGTTATGAATGGTAGGCCCGATATTATTAATAGTGCTTTAATCGTATCAGGGTGAATTTGATTGGATAGGGTAATGATTATTAATTAACCCAGGTGGTTAATTAATCTCATGTGGCACGACGGGGTAGGTTTTTAATAAGTTTCAAATAAACTTATTAATCTGTGTTTATTATATATGGTTATATACCATCAGGGCGAGATTATATAGCGTTTGGGGATTTATGCATATAACTTAATAATACGGGAGAAGGGTAATATGATGCAGGATTTAAATAATAGCTATGTTAGTAGTTAATATGATTAATGAAGAGTAAAGTGCTAAGTTAAAAAATTTCATATATATATTTAAACTTAGGCTAAAGAAAAAAGGGGTTTCTTAAGTGATATTGTGCGTTATTCCTAAGTAAAATAGGATTTTACTTAGGCAAACTTTATGAGATGAAATGGATGATTTATGAGTGATATTAAGTACTTAGGTTTTTAGATCATTGGGCCGAGGGTCTGGTCCATCTAGAAGTTAGAGAAATGCTCTGAGCCCCTTTGAATTTCAAAGACCTTAGTAATATAGGGGGAATTAGTGAAATTCTTAGGGGAAGATGTGAATGGAAGTTAGCTATTTAGCCTTTCCTTTCTTGAACTGCATCAAGTGTAATGTATGCCTTGAACTGGTGATAAAAGTAAAGATCACACATTTTAAAAGGATTTTTCATCACAAGTATCATTCCACAACACCGTCTACCTACCCTACCTACTTTAACTAGCATTTTTTCCTTCTTTATTCGGGTGCACTTAGACTAGGAAACCCTTATCAATCTTCTTTTTCTTTTACATGGAAAGCCTACCTAAGTCTACACTTATTACATCCAAGGGCTTAGATTACACTATTGAGCTCCTTTTTATTTACTCTACCTATCTACTTATTTGCCAAGATTAAACAGTTTGGTCAGATTTTATTCTCTATCTCTAAAACATGAAATTCAAATATGAACTAGCCAAGCTTAAGTTGTTTGACTATTCATCAATTGTGGCATAAGTAAACAAGCTGCACAAAATTGCTTATTACAAAAAAATGAAATAGTAGTGGCATTTGGACTCGCACACTTTCCTGGTCTTTTTTTTTGGGGGTTCATTTCTTTCACTTTTTTTACCATTTTATTCTTTTTACCCTTCGATTTTTCTTTTAGGGTATACCCTCTTTACATTTTTAAATTTTTTGATTTTTTGACAATATAGAAAACCTTTACAACAAGAAAAGGTATGAACATATTACAGAGCTAATCAAGTCAATCATAACATATGACACCTATTGGTATAGGAGCATAACACTGGCTCCACTTGGGGATGGATTTTCATGGTGAAAAGTCAAGAACAACAAGTCAGATGGCCTTCTGAATGACTTTGAATTTTCTCTGAAATCTCCCTATGCTGGTTGCTTTATTGTATTTATGACAACACACTTGTGAAGCTTAGGGCCTTCTCTTCAGGCTTCAACTTCAGCAAGTTACTATCCAATCCAAACTGTGACATTACCAAGGATATAGTAGGTACATGTTAGAGTAAGAATACATCAAAAAGTTGGATCAAAGTAGTGTTTCAGCATCCGACCATTAACTGGCCCTTCTTCTGTTTCTATACCATCCAGGCTCTTCAAAAAGTAAGTGTTGTTTCCTTGTAAGGCCTGGATAACAAAAGGTCCCTTCCATAGGAAATCAAATTTCCCATGTTTTCCTTTGTCTTCTCTTCTGGAATCCCATCTCAAAACTTTATCCCCAAGATAGAAATCTTCTGCTTTAGTTCTTTTATCAAAAAATTTCTTAAGTTTCTCTTGTACAACTTGGGATCTTTGATATACTTCTTCTCTGGTCTGCTGCAAATGGATGGTTTGGTTAATTATCCTTTGAATCTCATTGGGCTCCACTTGAGCTTCCTGAAGTAGTTTCATTACTGGAACTCCTAGAGATGAAGGAAATACAACCTCCATGACATATACTAGTTCATAAGGACTAGTCCCAATAGATTTCTTTGTAGTGAGTCTGTCTACCCATAATGCATTAGTAAGTTTCTTGTGCCAATTCTTCTTGTTTTCTTCCAATAATTTTTTAATAATATTAATTAGTCTTTTATTGGATAACTCAGCTAGACCATTACCTTCAAGGTAATAGGCAGTGGAATGGCCTAAAGTGATATGGTATTTGTTGCAGAAACTTATCATTTTTTTAGATTTGAAAGCAACAACATTATCAGTTATGATTTTTTCAGGACAACCAAATCTAGACAGTATGTTGGTTTCTAAGAATCCTATAATGACTGTGTCATTGGTTTGTTTACAAGGAATGGCTTATATCCATTTGGTGAAATAGACTATGGCAGTCAAGATCCATTTATGTTGACCAAAAGAGGGAGGGTGGATTTCTCCACTGAAGTCAAGTCCCCATTGTTGAAAGGGTTTTCGATAGAAATTGGTCTTAGGGGTAAGGGTAACAGTTTTCTCTTGCCCTCAAAAATATGACATTTGTGGCAAGCAGTAACAAACTTCTTTACATCAGTGAACAAGGTTGGCCAGTAAAATCCATCTCTGAGGATTTTGTCTGCAGTTGATCTCCAGTAAAGGTGTCCACCACAGTCTCCTGGATGAAATTCTTTGAGAACCTTGTCAGCTTCTTCTTTTACTAAGCAATTCAATAGAATACCTTCATAATTTTTCCAAAAGAGAACATTATCTAAAATACAAAATTTTGAAGCTTTCATCTTTAAAAACATTTTCCTTGTTTTGGATAATCTTGGAGGAGCTTGCAAGTTTAATAATACAAAAATTATATCAGCATACCAAGGTGAATCTACGAAGGCCTGGCTCATCTGTGGAGTCACCATCTCCTATTCATTATCTAGTTCATTAATATCTAGGGCTTGGCAATTTGTTTCAGTCATGAGCTTTGCCAAACCCTATCCTTTTATAAGCTTTGTGGGTTTTATTTCAATATCATATTCCAATATAGTAGCAATCCATTTATCTCGTTTTCCTTCAATTCCATCCTGGGTCAGGATATCTTTGACAACACCATTTGGCACGTAGGCTATTATATGGGAGTACAATATATAGACTCTAAAGTCTTTAATAGCTTTCACAAGTGAATAGGCTTGTTTCTCCATGATTTTGTACTTTAATGGTGCATCTCTTAGTGATTTACTAAAAAAGGCTATGGGTTTCTCACATCCTTCATCATCTTTTTGTAGTAAACTAGCAGCAACGGTGTGTTTTGATGCGAATGAAAATATTATGAAGTCTCTATCAAACTTGGGACTTGTCAGGACTGGTGCTCTAGTCAAAGCCATTTTAATTTCTTCAAATGATTGTTGGGCTTCAACTGTCCATTTAACTTTTGCATCATTTTCAACATGTTAGTAAGTAGCCTAATTAATTCAGCTAAGTTAGATATAAATCTTCTCAAGAAGTTAATCTTTCCTAAGAAAGCTTGAAGTTCTTTGACATTTCTGGGGTGGGGTATTTGCAGAATGGCCTCAACTCTAGCAGGATCAATTCTAATGCCATCTTTGGAGATGATATGGCCCAAGAGTTTTCCTTCTTCCTGACGAAACAGAAACTTTTTAGGATTTAAGGGAATGCCATATTGTCTGTATTTTAAAAATACTTGTTTCAGATGATCTAAATGTTGCTGATCTAATTTAGAAAAAACAGTCAGGTCATCTAGATATATGACCAAGAAATCATGAATTTCTTTTGCAAAATCTATGTCCATTGCACGTTGAAAAGTTGCCACTACATTCTGAAGTCCAAATGGCATTTCAACATATTTGAATGTTCCCCATCGTGTTTTAAAAGCAGTTTTTTCCTGGTCATCAGGGTGAACTAGAACCTAGTTATAGCCAGAGAACCCATCCAAAAGTGAAATCCTAGAGGCACCTACTACCCTTTGTAAAATATGATCCATATTAGGTAAAGGGTAATTGTCTTTCAAAGAAACTTTGTTTACATTCCTTAAATAAACACATAGCCTAATTTCTCCAATCTTTTTCCTAGCAGGTACTAGATTAAAAACCCACTTTGAAAATTTGATAGGAGCTATTATCCCTACTTCATACATTCTTTTGATTTCTTTTTCGATTAAGGGAAGCAGTACAGGGTTAATCCTTCTGAACTTCTGTTTGAATGGTTTTTTATTTTCCTTTAAAGGGATTGTATGTTGAATTATAGAGGTATCATAAGATTTCAGGTCCTCATAGCTCCAGGCAAATACATCTTGAAATTCTCTCATCAATTCAGCATATTTGAGTTTTTGTTCAGGAGGCAAAGATTTGGATCATTTTACCATTTTTGGATTTTCTTCAGTTCCCAAGTTATAGTCTTCAATATCAACTTTTAGAGGTTCCATCTTGGGTTTCCTTGGGATATCACTAAAATCAAATAGATCTTCCAAAGGAGTTAATCCTTCAGGCAACTCATTATCTTTCAAATAATGACTTCAGTTTCTTCTTCAATAGTTTCATCAATGTCCATTTCTTTGAGATCCTACATGTTTTTATTGGTAAATGTTGTTGGGTGAAGCATTTGAGTTGCACTTTCTGTTGAAATGTCTATTTCTAGCTTATTTGTTTGATCAAATTTAGTAACTGTATCTATATTTATATTAGTGCTAGAAAACTCTTCCTCTAGTGTTAAAAAATTGTTAATTTGAATATCATTATCAAACACTTGCTAGTTCTTTACATTGTTTGGTATGGCTAGCCTATATCTAATCTCAGCTGTGAAATGATGATTTGGTTCAAATGGTAGTTTAGAGGTGCTAGCAAACATTGCCAGACTATGAGCGTGCAAATTATGTTGTCTTAGGATTTTAGCTAGCTGAGTGTCTAGAAATGTATTGAGAATCTCAATCACTATTCCTCTATAGGATATTAATCTAGAATGGTTGGTGAGAAAATTTCATTTTATCTGTTGAATGATTAAATCAAAATCTCCTATGACGGATACTCTAATGGGCCCTAAAATTTTGACCAGTTTGAGACCTAGCAACAGAGCTTCATATTCAGCCATATTATTAGTGCATTTAAAGTTTAATATGTAGGCATGGCCTTCAGCATGATCATTCTCAAGATTGTCCAACCAAATTCCCACTACTTCTCCTAACTTGTTAACCGAACCATCAAATTCTAAGTACCAAAGGATCTCATGTTCATAGTTAGTATCAGGAGTCTCAGGATTTTTTTAATAGGAAGATCTGGTGTTTTAGTCTCTTCTGGTTCCTTTTGAGGATCTTATGTATCATTGTTCTAATAAATTTCTTGAAATTGAACACCAGACTTTTCATTTATGATTTCTTCTTGTTCACCTGCTGAAACATTGACTTTGTTCAAAGGATCAACTTCAGCATTGCAAAGGATGAAAGAATCCATATCAGAGTGTATGGAGTAGATAGGGAAATTCTAACGTCTCTCCTGGCTTCTCACCACATATTTCATTAAATTTTCTCTGTGCAGTTTCTTAGGTTGACCAAATACTGAAATAATAGCATAAGACATGTCTAACTGTAGAGATCCTTGAAGCTTTGCACCCCAAGATCTAGACAATAACATACCATACTTTGGTGGGATATCGACTACTACTATGTCCATTAAGATGGTTTTGGCAGGATATTGGACTAGAGATACACATAAATCTTTGATTTACCCTAGACATCTGACCTGACTTGAATCAAAAGAGAAAAGGTCTTTGTACGACCTGGTGATGTCTAGGTCCAGTTTCTTCATTACTGATTTAGGCATTAAGTTATGAGAAGCACCAGAATCAAACATGGAATTATGAAGTATTTTATCATGTATGTTCAGACTTACATAGAAAGGAGGAACTCTACTGATTTTTCATTTAGTCCAGGGCCAAAAATCAATTCTGGTTGATCATCAAAAACATTTACTGAATCTTCCCTCATAGAAATTTGTAGTGACCTACTGATTTGACCTTTGTAGACGTCATGTTTAGCCAATTCTGATAATGGAACTACTATTTTTAATTTTCCTACTTCAGCCTCAAGATTAAAAGGTTTTTCAGTTTGAGTTCTTGCATTTTGGACATCGGGATTCTCTTTTTCTGTTGTGTTTTCGATATTTCTTTCCTTTTCAGGAATGGGGTTGTGAGCTGAAGTTGTTTCCAAATCAACTTCTAGAGGTTTTTTTGCGTTTCCTTTGGGAGGAATGGAAGTGGGATATTGTTTGTTTTGTGGTTGATCATCGGATACATCTTCAATTATTGGATCATTTGGATTAGGGTTTTTTCTGAAAAGAATATGTACAGGGATGTCATTACTCTTACCTTTGTTGGACTATTTTGTATCTTTCTGTTTATTGGTTTCAAGAACATTTATTTTTATGCTCCTCAAATTTCATTGTTTGTGGACTTTATAAATAGTTGTATCATACCCCTCCCTGAAGTCAAATGATTCACCTAACTTAGTTTGGAATTGTTCAAGCATGTGAGCTTCTTGATCCTCTTGGGTTAAGAAGACTTGTTGTTCATTGTTGAGTCCCATTAAATTAATTTTGGTGTCTTCTGTTGGTTCATCAAAAGTTGAGGCTTCAACATAATTTTCCTGGAATGGGGGGCTAATGTTTTAGTCAGGTCTAGTTTTTCCAGTATTAGGATTTTGGTTCTTCTTGAAATTTGGATTTCTACCAGTATTGCTTGGTTGACCTTCCCAAGAGATTTTGTCTCAATTGTTTCTACTCTATCACCAAGCTTGTCCATTCCTTTAATAATAGCATCTAATTTCCGTTCAAAGGTAGATGGTTCCTCTTTAAAAGGTATCCTTCTTTCAGCTCTGGCTCTAGCTCATTTAGATACCAGGTTAGCTTCAATGCTGACAGCTACACTTTGCATTTCTTCTAAGGTTCGAGGAGCTCTTTCCCGAAGTTGGCATGCCATGTTAGAATCAAATCCATTAGGGAATTTGATTGATCCCAAATTTGGAGGAGGTCTAATATTTTGAATAATAGCTTGGTAGACATTATTAAACCCAGTACAGTAATCTTGGATAGTTTCTTGTGTACCTGTTTTCAGACTGTCATATTCTGATAAAATATGGAGGGGATCTTTCTTCTTTTCCCGTCTCTCTAAGAATGTTTGATAAAGAGATTGTAGGTCATTAATACTATTTGTAGGAAGATCTCTAAACCAAGTTCTAACATCTCCAGTCAAACTTTGAACAAATACTCTCATTCTAACATCATCAGCATCAACTTC
>APFE030121165.1:0-33701 GCA_000404065.3 Pinus taeda
CCTTGCGCACTCAACCACAGTGGTCCGCGCGCTCAGCTGCAGACTACTAGGCTTCTGTGCACTCAGCGACAGAGCCTCTAGCTATGCTATGTCTCAAAACTAGACTTTACACTTCAGGTCTATCTCCCATACATCTTCATTCCTTATACATTTTGTGATTAGCTTAGCTGCCTTAACTACTTAGAGCTTCGCTCTATTTATACAATCCCATGGTCCACAGACCATGGATAGATCTTCTACAACTAACATTAAATTATAAAAATTAAGGGTGGATAAACCTATGACTCTTTAACAAACTACGCGCTCCACACCCACAAAATGCGGAGTCTTTACATTGGAATTACAAAATTGACCAAAATCTGGGCTACCCCAAAAATGCCCTTGGGGGATGCCACACCCAACAAGCTCCCAACACAAACATCGTGACTCACCCTTGAGTCACTCTATAGGTGTGGAGATCTTTGCATGAAGACCTCGCAACTCTGATTGGATCACTGCAAGTTCGGCAAAACACTGAGCGGTTGCCTGCTGAACTTCCACTACATGTTGTTCGATGACTGTTGTCATTGAACTGCTGCTCGGAATCCTTTCCTGAGTTGCTTGCAGCTATGTGAGCTTTGCTTCCATGGAGGTTGTAATGGTATAAGCCTCATCGATCCATGGCTCTAGGCGTGCTTTCAAAACTTCCTCTTTATGCCGAGCAGCATCCACCTGCTCCTTGAGCACCTTTGCCTACTGCATCCTTGCAAGCCTCTGTGTAAGGGAAAATATTTGTGCGATCCCTTTTACCTCATCATATCTCTACTGCAGCTCGCATGCCTCCATCTCTAGGCACTCTATGTTCGGGTCCTCCCATAGGGTGGTGAGGAACTCAAACGACTGCTTGAACAGCTTCATGCAATCTATCACTGCACTGTCAACCACCAGCATTGTTGTTGTGATCATAGTGGTGCGATGTTCTCTAACCTTCGGTGGAGTTGAAGGTTGCACCTTCAACTGTAGCTCTGCTTTCTAAAGGTTCAACTCTAGTTGAACCCTGGCCATTTCAGCTCTGGCATCATGCAACCCTATGGCTAACTTTTGGATGTGCATCTATACCATTTCCTCTGCTTGGATGGCCAACTCCAAGAACATCTCACAGGCTTCCTCCACAACCTGCAATATCAGTTTGTTCTACACTACTGCCTCATTGCACTGTAGGCTCAATTGCTCAATGTTGATCCGCTACTCACTCATTACCTATATAGCATGACTCTCCCTGTCCTGAAGTTCTACAGTGACTCCATCCTCCAAAAGATAGAGCGTCTCACGAGGGAGAGAAGCCATATTTAACCCGACCCCTTTCAAGATGCTGACCATCCTCTCGGCCACATTCTCTATCATGAGTGCTCCATCTAGCATCACTCTTGTGTTGGTCACTCTGGCGCGCAGCATTTCCTCAACAGCTGAAGTGCTGACTGTGAGGCCGGTGGACATTGTGCCAGCCTGTGGAGTGTGCACCTGCAACTCATGTATTTGTGTCCAGAGAGCCCCCAATATCAATTTTTGTTGTTCCTCAAATTCTAGAGGGTCTCTGTGGTGACATCCCTCACCGTTTCACCAATATCATGCAAGTCTCCTTCAGTAAGGGTGATAGCATCGAAACATGTTTTTGAGGCCTTTGTCTTCTTTTGCGGCCCTACTAGCTCTCGTGGTCGTGGGAGCTTTAGCTACGTGGACATTGTCTACGGGTCTGCGCCACCTTTTTTTGTATCAGTGTCTGGCTTGGGTAAACGCGACTTCTCTCCTTCACGTTCTTCTTCTTCTCGGTCAACTGCGCAACATCGCGTGCCGCTTAGGCCTTAGCCACTACTGCTTCCTTCCTCTTCTTTTCCGCCAGCTGTGCCATCCGCAGTTTTGTCTCTTTTGTCTTCCGCTGCATAGTGAACTTCTCTGCTTACACCGCGGAACCAGCTGGAGCATGCCACTCTGGCGACAAAGACTCAAGGACTACGAAAATTACATCGTCAATCACCAATTATGGTAACTAATGCCACATCTTCATGGGGTCCTTCCATGCCCTGATGAAGATATGGTGGAAATTTGCCTTGAACTCTGCAAAGCTCTGTAGACTGGTGTAGACGGTGGGTAATCACTGCAACTTGTGATTGATCCCCATCCTAATTTTCATCTCCATGAGCCCCCAAAATATCTTGCTCTCCCTTATCTTTTGAGCATCCCTGAATTCCCATAGTGAAGCGTACCTCACTACCTCTAGAAGGTCCTGTGCGATTAACAGGAACTAGATATCTTCAGGAAACTCCCATGCCACCAATACTATCCATAACAGGAGCCATACGTAATGAAATGTTTTACCCTAATTCTGTGCCTTGCGGAAGTTCGCAAGGAATTCATCGCATAGATAGTTTGCCCAGTTTAACTGGACCCCTTCTGCGCATTACGCTGCTAGTGCAAACACTAACGTGGACACCTCATCTGCACAACACATCCACATCACATTCCCTACCAATATCTGTGTCATGACCTTGATTGCAAGTTTGTTGATGTTGGAGATGGCGTACCCTCACTTCCTTCTCTCCAACTTAAATTTCTTTTTCATTCCCTCTGCGATGGCCAACTCGCCTCCTTTTCCCTCCGAAATGTTTGATGGGTCCTCCCATGCGCAAGGTAGCCATGTAATCCGATGAATTAAATGGTATGTGATGGGGCTGGGCTCCTCCAGACATAAACACCCATCATGCACCAAGCGTAGCAGCTGCCTGATGATGAAAATTGTCACTAGGGCGTGGTGGTAATGCAGCACCTAGAGCAGGTTTAGCAGCCCTACTTTCTCAACACCTCTTAGTCATTTGTGCAGCTCCAACTCTAATATTCTAGTCGGCATGTCTGTCTTCTAGCACATTAGATACGCGGTCGCTAAATGCAAGAACTTCTCGTGGTCTGTGAGGTCCCAAACTTCAAACTTCAATACAAGAATCCATCCCATGTGTGATCCTTCAAAAATAATATCATCTAGGAGCAGCGGAGTTTGCAAAGAGCTCTTGCTCTCATCTATATCCTTGGGCACCTTGGCTTTAGCCTTTCACAGAGGAACATATGCGGGCAGCCTAGTGAGAGGGTTTGCACCCTGGGTTTGGACTTCCATCTCTACATCCTCCTCTTCCACCAGGATTTCTTCAAACTCTTCCCCCCTCATCAACCTCCAAATTGATGGCCTTTCCCTTTTCCTCCATTGTGAGCTTGGCCCTCAATGGATTTCTAAGCGAGACGTGCACTGGTATCATGGCCTACTTATCCTTCTTAGGTCTCGACTCGTGCTATGATTTAGGGACCTCAGTGATTATTCTGGTGCTCTCTCAGGCTTCTACTTCCACAATTTCTTGTGCGGCTACCTCAATTGTCACTACGCCTATGTCCATGGCTTCTTTAGGTGCTGCCATAGTGCAATTCCATAGTTCTCTCAATGTCTCTGGTAATTGCTCAAGCAACAAATTCGCTTTGGATAATATCAAATAAGTCTTGGTGAATATCTGAGTGAGAAACAACTCAATTCTCAAGTTGCCAAGTGTTGTTTACTGGATAGCCATTTGTAATTTATAGCACCTTTCAAATTTGAATTCGACTGTTCCCCCCACATTCGGTCCATTAATTCTATATTGGTGGCAGATTTTCAAGAATCTAGCCCATAAATTTTGCCTTAAATTCTTGTCACCTACTCCATTTGGCCTCAAACCAAGCATCACATCATGAATAGTGATTGTAACAGTCACTTTCTAGAAGACCTACGCACCAGCGCAACTGTCTTTCCGTTATTGTGGACCTTGTGAGACTTCACTACCGTGCGTAGTCCTGACATTGAACAGTTCCTGGGTAGAGTAGTTTATAGTCCCGCGCCTCCTTCCAGCTACCTAGAGTGCTAAGACTATGCTTTTGTCAGCTATTCAGATGGTTGGGAAACTTGTGTATGGCTTCAAACAACTGCCATTCACTTTTCCTGAGAATGGATCTCCATTTAACTTAACCAGATGGATCGTTCCACCATCGGTAATTTCCTTAATAACATATGATCCCAACCAGTGCATTCTGAATGTCCCTGGGAATTTATCAAACTTAATATCATACAACAAAACCAGATCGATTACCTTGAATGTGTGTAGCTTGATGTGTTGATCATGCCATGCCTTTTCACGTTGCTTTTGGAATTTCTAGTGGAATCCAGCAAAAAATTATTCTTCTTCAAGCTCTTCCAACTACACAAGCCTCTCCTCCAAGGCTCCACAATTTGTCATACCTCTAAGCGCTGCTATGCGTAGACTAGGCATAATATATTCCATAGGAATTACGGCTTCCACTCCATAGACAAGCCTAAAAGGTGTTTGTCCCTTCAGTTTCTTACATCTCGTCTGATAAGCCTGTAACATCGTAGGTATGTGTAGGTCCCAATCACTTCATTGTGCATTACATACCTTGCTCAGTGTGGTTTCCAGAACTTTGTTGAATGCTTCTACTATCCCATTGCCAATGGGTGATACGGTGTGCTCTTGTGGTGATACACTTGAAACTCTTCCATCAACGTGCTAATCGTCTCGTTTAGGAAGTTTGTATTGTGATCACTCATCAAGATCTTTAGACATCCAAATCACATCATTACATGTTCAAATAGAAACTTCGCATTAGTCTTGCCCATGTAATCCTTCACCGATTGCGCTTTTACCCAACGAGTCAAATACTCCATCGTAGTGATAATATACGTCACACCTATCTTTCCTTGAGGTTTAATGGGTCATACAAAATTTATTGCCCATTTTTCAAAAGTTTGCAATGTCAACTGCATAACATAAATAATTACTGAGAGGAATAAATATAAAAATAACCAGCAACAACCATAAACACATAAACACAAATTTTTATCTGGGAAAACCCCAAATCCATAGAAAAACCCACCTAATAAGATCTTATTAGCATTCGCCAAAACCCTGGTCAATCTGACCAAGTGAGCCTTCACCGCTTACCTCTAGGTCTTGCATTACAATGAAGTCCTTCCAGCCTTTTATAAGCTCCATTACATATAATATTACGGGCAGAATATTATGGGTGCACAATACCATGTGCCCCAAAAACCATCACTGCTTAACCTGGTCAACTTTGACTCTATCCTGAGTCAAGTTTACTTAAAAAAATACTCCATCGCAATGATAATATACCTCACACCTATATTTCCTTGAGGTTTAATGGGTCATACAAAATTTATTGGCCATTTTTCAAAAGTTTGCAACGTCATTTGTGGATATAAGTCATCTTGTCCCTTCACGATGGCCTACCTATTATTTGACATACGTTGCACACCTTGCAATATGCTTTTGAATCATGATGAAGGGTTGGCCACCACAACCCTATGCGTATAATCTTCTGCACGGTTGCTCTTCATGCATAATGTCCTCCTGCAGGGCCCCAATGAGCATCTGCGAGGATGCTACTTTGTTCAAATTCAGGTACATACCTCCATAGTATTTCATCATTCCCCATCTTGTCTAGATGCCCAGCAATGACATAAAAATCTACCGCACGCACCACTAATTCCTTCTTTTGTTGGATAGAGTATCCTTTCGGCACAATTACAATTGTTAGAAAGTGAATTACATATTCAAAATTTCCATCCGCAACGTGCACAGTAAAGAGCTACGTGTCGGGTAATCCTTCCTCCGAATTGGTAGGTTCCTCCCCTATCTCAATGCATGATAAGTGATCTAGTCCCGTTTTCAATCATCCAGGCTTCACAACAACTTCAAAATCGTATTCTTGGAATAATAAAAGCCATCTGAAAATGTGCCCCCCCAACACAGGCTTATTAACCAGGTATATTAGCACAGATTAATCTATATACATCTTAAAGTGACCTCCTAGAAAGTAGTGTCGATACTTTTGGAGTGCATATACCATATCTATCCCTTCGAGCTCAGTGACGGAATAGTTCTTCTCTACTTTAGATAATATGTGACTTGTGAATGTGATAGGGTGATCCAAGCCTTCTCCACCATCCCTTGTTAGTACTACCCCCAGCGATATACATGACACGTCAACATGGACATGAAACTCTTTCTTCCAGTTCAGGAAGACAAGAATCAACGCAATAACCATGTTTTCTTTCATTATATCCAGGCTTTTCTTACAATCATTTTTCCAACAGAACATGATATCCTTTTTCAACAATTTTTCCATTGGCACAGTGATTTGGGCATAGCCTTTGATAAACTTTCTGTAATATCCTGTATGTTGCAGAGTAGCACGTAACTATTTCACACTTCTTGGTGCTTCCAAGTTCAGAATCACCATGATGTTCACAGGGTCCACCACCAGCCCTTGTCTGCAAACCACGTGCCCCAATAGGTTCCCAAAAGGAACGAGAAACCCACACTTCTTGAGGTTGAGCGTGATTTGGTATCTTTAGCAGGTATCCAGCATCAAGTGCAAGCTCGCTACATGGTGCTAACCAACCCAAATACAGTCAAGTCATCAAAATAGACCTCCAAGAAGTTATGAATATATTCCTTAAATGCTGCAACAACCACAAGTGAAAATATGTTCGGCACATTCTTCAATCCAAATGGCATAACAGTATATTGAAAGCAACCCCACTTAGTTATGAAGGTTGTATTTCTCCTATCCTCCAGCGCGATTTCAATTTGGTGGTACCATAAGAACCCATCAGTGAAAGAATATGCTTCTTGACCACCTACATTGTCCAACACTTCATCCATGAATAGAGTTTGGAATGGATCATGCACACAAGCATCATTCAATTTTCTGAGATCCATGCATATCCTTATCTCATCCTTCTGCTTCTTCTCATGCACCATGATTGGCTTACCCAATTAGATTCTTCCACTGGCTCAATGATGCATGTTCTGACCATTTTGTCTAGTTCTATGTGAACATTCTCCTTGTATTTCAGATTTAACCGGTAGGGCCTCTACTTAACTGGCTTCACATCGAGCTTTAATGTGATCTTCATCACTCTTAGATCTCTGATTATCCGTTTCAAATTCGTAAACTTGGTCGGGAATAAGTCCTAATATTCATGGAGTAATTTAGTGACCTTATCCACCATCGTGTCATCCTAGTAGTCTTCGATCTTTGCGAATTTGGGTTCTTCCTCCATACCAATGTTTACCTACTTTGTTCTCCCCAACATAGTTATATCAAGGTTCTCAATTTGTGGTCCTTGAACCTTGTAGTGGCCTTCTGTTTCTGGAAAGTTAATATTCCGCAGATCCTCATCCTCCTCTTCAAAATTTACATTATAACATTCCAGCACATGACTCAGCTGAGTAGCCCATTCAGGCTGAATCAAGTCTACTAGATCCTGTGGTATCCTAAAGATGACTACTTTTACCTCTTGTAGTGCTTCATCAATATTGCCCCACCCAACCTCAAAAATGAAGGTCATCATGAATCCTTCGTGCAGTATATCCCATTCACATGTCCCATGGCAGAGCTCTGTTTCTATATTCTAGTTCATTTGCATAACAGCTAGGGTATGACAGAATAGGTGCACCCACTCAAGTTGTGGCTTTTCTCCATATGCCTACGTCCACTTGGCCAAATGTGCATGCAGATCATCTTGCCCATCATACTTGTTTGTCAATTGCACCTTAGGCTTCCCAAATTGTACACGCATCATTCTCCTACATTCGCGCCAATCATCAAAACTTCCTTTGTGCATACCCCACCATCTCATGGGCATAGTGCGCAGTACCCAATCTAAGGCCCGAAAGCATTGCTTTTTCGGCACCTCCCTTTCAAATGCGTCGAAGAAGGTATCTACTTAATTTAGACCATCATAAGTGGGAAAATCTCTTACTTTTGTCGACACACAACGCAGCGACCTTTTCATCATATTGCAGTTCAACGTAGTTACTTCATGTAACCGATTCTGCCAGCGTTTTGTTTCTTCGTCAGAATCTAAACTACAAGAGCTTTCGTGCTCCCATGTAATCCATCGATGGTGGGATTCACCCAGTCTTAGTCTCATAGTATTATCTTGTAGATACAGTCTAGATCATCATCACTTTCATAGTCGTGGACTAGCTGTAGCGCAATCCTTCAACAGGGTCTAGGGGTATTATTACACACAGTGACTTCTTTTCAAAGACCATCTTCCGCTTCTTGAGGTTGATTACCCCATTCATATTAGTGGCCCAATCAACTCCTAAGAGCGCGGGGTAGGGATTTCTATCATCAAAAATATCTATCACTTCGAAATCCTCCAGCGTGCTCACTCCCTCAATATCAACAATTATTCCCTGCAATCACCACATGGGTATTATTTTCTGTTGATTCGCCATCCTTAGCTGAATTGGAGAGTATTGCAACGCATGTCTTCCTATTCGCTCCCATGTCTATTTCGGCAGAACATTTGCATCGAATCACAAATCCAGGATGACTTGATCCATTTCATACTCTTCAATCTACACGGTGAGTCTCATTTCTTATCTCGTTCTTGTCTTATGTTTTTCGATCTTCCGCACTACACGCAGGTTTCCTGGCATGGTCCCAGCACATCTGTTGATGATTTCCTGTAACCCTTTTACATCCTTACTATCACGTAGTAACTTCATACAAGTTTCCAGGAAATTTGTGAGCATGGATGGGTCTATCTCTAACTTTGGTTTATCTTTGCTTCCTGAAGTGGAGGCATCAACACAGCTCTTCTTAGCTTCCATGAAAATTTCCTGTGCGTGCTCCAAATCAAACTCAGCTTCTTTCATCGGAGCTTTCCAAACCTAGGTACTCTCTTCTGGTTGTTTCCCCTTATCATCTCTTGTTGCAATTCCACTTCAGAGCACAATATTTACATTCAGGTCTTCCTCGCTAAGCTCAGACCCCATCATCTATAGGTTATGTGTTGGGGGAGGTAGTACCGCTCCTTTATTGTGTATCATACCTATCAACGTAGGATAGTCTTTCATGATCGGCGTGTCAAATTCGTGTAATCGTGACCATAGTTTCCTAGCCCTCCGCAATTGTAGCGAATCAACTATCTCTCGCGACCTCGTTCATGCCATTCCTGCATTCTGTTCAAGGGACTTCGTTTCTGCCTAAACTCTATAGGTGGGAGTTCTATCCATCATCAACTCATAACTTCTGCAAGTGCACTCGTCATGTCCCACCGACCTACAAAACATGCATAACAACTGTTTTGAATTTTGCGTATACTTCTGTAACAGGGGACAATTTTTCGTGGCATGCTTTCCGCTATTTGACAGATCATGCACCACAAAGTAGGCATTGCGATAGGTCCTGCTTGACCTTCTAGCCTTAAAATCATTGGTCCTCCTCCTGCGAGGTAATTTGTAAAAAATGGGTTGTGGTCTTTGCCATGACCCTGACCCTTGCATTTCGCACACCATACCTCTTTGCACACTTCAGGTCGAACCGTCTTGTCCTGTTTCAGACTCTGCATCCCAAGGCATAGATTCTTCAACTCTGCTGAACTCCTAGGTTAGGATCCTGCATCAAGGTCTCATGTAGCCTCATAGAAATCTCCAAAGCCTCTTCCTGAGTTGTTATCTTCTGTTGTGATAAGACACTCCTTAAATGTGGTAGTAGTGAAGTTACATACCACTCATGATGTTGTCCATCTGTCAGATTCATATTGGCCTCACAAATCATACATTTTAGCCTCTGATCCAGCTCCAAAAGAGTCTTGTCTGGTAGCATCATGATCTCTTTGAATCCCATAATCATCTGTGCTTCAGATTTAGGCCTGGTAAATTCTCTATTTAGCACTGTTTGGATATCTACGACTCTTGCATTCGAGTTATCGTTGGAATACTTAATATACCAAGTCAACACGTGATCCTGTAGGGCACTAACTAGTGTCATTTTCTTTATATGGTAATCTATAACTCCTTGTGCTTCCCATACAACCCTTACAATGAACCAGAATTGGTTTGGATCCTCATTTCCCAAACCTTTGAACATAGGCAACTTCATTTTGTTTGCATGTTGAATCCTGGTCGTGGTGGAGTTGGTATGAGTGAAGATGGAGGTGATGGTGGTGAAGCTGGTGGTGTTGTGGGTGGAGGTGGTATTTGTGGAATGCTTTGTCTTATCGGCTGAATAGCACTTCATGGAGAGACCTTCGAGAGCTCTTCCTCGTCCCCTTGTGAAGGTGAAATCAAGGGGCTATTTTCTTGATCTTTATTTCTTTCATTCCTGTACTTCTTATAGCCTCGAACATCAAGGTAACTTCATAATCCGCTTTTCATACAACAACATTTTAATCCAAGTATTCAAAGACTTTATGTACTTACCTTGTGGTCCTTTGAGAAAGTGTTGCTCTACCTCTCTATAGCTGACTGAGGTGTCAATCGCAAACTCAATAATGAATTCTCCTATAATACGATCGAGCCAAATATCAATGGCGCATGCGATCTCATCCTCCGATGCTTCCAACCTTCGCAATAGCTCTCGAGTCCACACAATATGGCAATCAAGTTTCCACCTTCCTTGGCTATCTACTAGCTTCACAATCCACTCGTGTAGCTTAGTAGGGAAGGATGCAAAAAATATTTCATGGATCTCCATATACAGGTAGCTATCCAGCCACTCTTCTTTTGACAGTTGCGGGTTTTTATTAAACTACATCATAAACTCATGAATTCTTTTGTCCAACCAGCCTTTGATTTCATTCATAGTTGGATTCTAATGATATGACATCACACATCTCTCATGCAGATTCTGGTCTCGGCAACAAAACCATTTGTTGGCTTATGGCGACCTGGCCTAAGTTCAGAGGTATTTATCCAAACAAATCCCTACACTGGTAGCCCTTTCGGCATCAACTCGCGGAGAATGGACTAAAGTCTCACCCGAAGCAGTATGGGGGGGGTGTTGGAACCAAGTTTCTGCACCCTTGAGATGGATGTGATGTTGGTTTATTCCAACTAGGCATGCCTGCGCACAGGTTGCTTCATGGCATGTTCTAACCTTTAGTACCTTTGCGAAGTGTTATAGTCAGTCTTCACGCAGCCCTAACCAAGGGCTAAGATGCTTTCACGCTGCTAGGGTAATGAACTGTGATGTTTCCCAAACTAAGCCAAGTATATTACTTATCTTATTAACAAATATTAATTATCTTCACGTAAATAGATATTCTAACTTTTTTTCACTTAACTAATACAGTTACACACGTTCCCACATTATATAAGTATTAGAAGTGAAATTCATACCCAATATAATAGATGCATAAAACAGTAAATAAAGACGCATAATTGATAGAAACTTCTCCTTATTAATACTTCCAAATGATTACAGACTTGACTCGCCCTGTGCACTTAACTGCAGGGATCCACGCACTCAGCTGCAAACTACTAGGCCTCTGTGCACTCAACTACAGAGCCTCTACCTACACTACAACTCAAAACTAGACTTTTCACTTCAGATCTATCTCGCGTACATCTTCATTCCTTAGACATTGTGTGATTATTTTAGTTGCCTTAACTACTTAGAGCTTCACTCTATTTATGCAATCCCATTGTCCGCAAACCATGGGTAGATCTTCTACAGCCGAAATTACATTATAAAAATTAAGCTCAGATAACCCTATGACTCTTTTAAAAAATACGTGGTCCGCGCCCACAAAATGTAGAGTCCTTACACTGGAATTACAAAATTGACCAAAAGCTGGGCTCTAAGCCCCAAAACTACCCTCTTGGGATCCCGCACAACACACATAAACTCGTCAAAACAAATTTTAGATACCACTTCCTTGGAGCCTATTTTAAGCCATACAAGCTCTTCTTTAACCAGCACACTAATTTCTCCTTCCCTTCTACCTCATATACTTGTGGCTTTGTATATGATAAACAAACACAACGTGTCAAATGGTTGCCTCTGGTTGAATGGTGGTATAACACTTCCTTCCATACAGCAACAAAAATGACCCCATTTATGGCACTTTATGGATATCAGCCACCATCCATCACATCATATTTAAAAGATAATTCTAAGGTTCAAGCAATGGAAGATCACATCGACCATCAACAACAAGTCCTTTAACTCTTAAAGGATAACCTTGTGTTGGCACAGAATAGAATGAAACAACAGGCAAATCAACATCACAGTGAAATAAGTTTTGATGTAGGTGATTGGGAATTCCTACCGCTACAACCATATAAACAAATGTCCCTCAAGCAAGCTAAGAAGGATAATAAATTATCACCACAGTATTATGGTATGTACAAGGTGTTGCAAAATATTGGTACTATGGCATACAAATTGGAGCTTCCTGCAGCTTCTCGAGTGCACCCAGTTTTCCATGTTTCATGTTTAAAGAAGGTTATAGAAGACAAGCTCCCAGTTCAAACAATATTGCCAGAACTTGACGAGGAAGGAAAAATTATATTGGAACTGAAAGCAGTCACAAAAACAAGAACTCGACTGCTACGAAATCGATCAATTTTGGAGTATCTCATTGATGTCGAAGAACTTATCTACTGAAGATTCCACATGGGAGGATGAAAATTTTATACAGAAGCATTCTTGAACTACTCAAGCGTTGAGGACAACACTTTTTTGAAGGAGAGGGGCTTGTTAGGTCCCTATAATACTAGTGATTACCCCATTACTATTGTAGTTGTATCCCTTATTAATATTATTGTGCCCCTATTGTCCCCATATTGTTACTACTGTGCCCCATAGAATCCCTCTATTGTTATTTTTGTGCCTTTATATTATTATTGTTAGGTCGGTTGGGTTATATTGTGACTCCTTAGACTCCTATATATAGAAAGGAGGTTTTGTCATTTGAATCATCAAAGAATCATTCATTTTTGTAATGTAAAGGAGGTTACCCCCTCGAAGAGGCTGAATTCTAAGGCATTGATCTATCTTTTCTATCCTTTTGTGAGCTGGTTTCATAACACCCGGGTGACTTAGGGACTTCGACTACCACTTCAGCACTCTTTGGGGCAGCTTCTACTACCTCAATTTCCTAAGCAGCTTCCTCAGGTGTCGACATCATTCTATTCAGGAGATCCTGTGTCTCTTTTGGTAATCTCTCAAATGATGAACTTTCTCTCAAAGACTCAAAATTGGCATGGTCCATACACACCTGATAGCACAACAACTGAATTTTCAAAATGGCATGTGTTTCTCGCTAGACATCCACCTGTGATTTATAGGGCCTTTTAAATTCAAATCTGGTCGTTCCCCCCACATTCAACCCATTAATGCTATATTGGCGGCATATTTTCAAGAATCTTATCCATAAATTTCGCCTTAAATGCCTGCTGCTCACTCCATTTGGCCACGATCTGACCATCAAATTGTGAATAGTGACTTTAACGGTCACTTTCCGAAGGACCTGTGCACTATTTCCATGAGTAGCGCAGCTACCTTCGCACTGTCGCACACCCTCTGACACTTCACTGCTTCACATAGTCCTAAAACCGTACAACTCCCCAACCCGGGCAGTCTAGTTTATAGTCTCGTACCTCCTTTCAGCTTCCTGGAGTGCTAAGACTATGCTACTTTCATTCAGTCACATGGCTAGACTGCCGGTGTATGGCTTCAAGTGACTGCCATTCACCTTTCCTGGGAAGGGTTCTCCATTTAACTTGACTAGCTATATGGCTCCTTCGTCGGTAATTTCCTTAATAACATAAGGCCCTAACCAATGCATCCTAAATTTTCTGGGGAGTTTATCAAATTTACTATCATACAAGAAAACCAGATAATTTACCTTAAATGTGTGTAGCTTGATGTGTCAATCATGCCATGCCTTTTCACACTGCTTTTGGACCTATTGGTGAAACCCAGCCAAAAATCTTTCTTCTTCAAGCTCATCCAGCTGTGAAAGCCTCTCTTCTAGGGCTCCACTCTCCATCATACCTATGAGAATTGTTATGCATATACTAGGCACGATGTATTCCATAGGAATTATGGCTTCCATACCATAGACAAGCCTAAAATGGGTTTGTCCCGTCTAGCTTTTGCATGTTGTTTGATAAGCCCACAATACTGTAAGTATGTGTAGGTCCAAATCACTTCACTGAGCATTGCAAACCTTGGTTAGCATGTTTTCAAGCACTTTTTTGAACGCCTCCACTGTCTTGTTAGCCTATGGGTGATAAGGTGTTCTCTTCTGGTGATATACCTGAAATTCCTCCGTTAGTGCGTTGATCGTCTCATACAGGAAGTGCGTACCATGATCACTCATCAATATCCTCGGACATCCAAATCCCATCAGTACATGCTCAAATAAGAACTTCGTGGTCGTCGTGCCTGTGCAATCCTTCACCGGTTGTGCTTCTACCCAACAAGTCAAATACTCCTTCGCGATGATGATATATTGCGCACCTGTCTTCTTTCCTTGAGGCTGAATGGTTCCCACAACATCTATTGCCCATTTCTCGAATGGTTGTAACGTCATGCTCAAACTCAAAGGAATTTCATCCCTCCATGATGGCATGCCTAATCTTTGACATACACCATATGCCTTGCAATATGATTTTGAATCATGATGAAGGGTTGGCCACCACAACCCAATGCGTAGAATCTTCTGCGTGGTTGCTCTCCCTGCATAATGTCCTCCCATAGTGCCCCGATGAGTGTCTATGATGATGCTGCTTCATTCAAACTCAGGTACATACCATCACAATATCTCAACAACCCCCATCTTATATAGATGCCTAGCAATGACAGAGAAATCTACCACGCACACCACTAATTCCTTCTTTTGCTAGACAGAGTATCCTTTTAGTGTAGTTCCTGTTGTTACGAAGTGTATTATATCCTCAAAATGACCATCCACGACATGCACTACAAATAGTTGCTCTTCAGGCAATCCTTCGTACAAGTTAGTAGGTTCCTCCCCTGTTTTGATGTGTGACAAATGTTCTCATCCTATTTTCAATCATCAAGGCTTCACAACAACTTCAAAATCGTACTCTTGGAACGATAAGATTGATCGACAAATTCGCCCCCCCAACAAAGGCTTATTGACTAGGTGCTTCAACGTGAAGTGATCCATATACATCTTAAATTGGCCTCCTAGCAAGTAGTGTTGGTACTTGTGGAGCGCATACACCATAGATAGCCCCTCGCATTTAGTGGTAGAATAGTTCTTCTCTACTTTAGAAAGTCTATGGCTTGCGAATGCAATAGGGTGGTCCAAGCCTTCTCCGCCATCCTTTGTTAGTACTACCCCCACCACTATGCATAACACGTTAACATGTACATGAAACTCTTTCTTCCAGTTCGGGAAGACTAGAATCAGTTTAGTAACCATCTTTTCTTTCAATATATCCAAGCTTTTCTTATAGTCAATGTTCTAGCAGAATGTGACATCCTTCACCAATTTTTCCATCGGCATGGTGATCTTGACATAGCTTTTGATAAAAATTTTGTAATATCTTGTATGTCCCAAAGTAGCGCATAGTTTTTTCACACTCCTCGACACTTCCAGGTTCAGTATAACCATGATCTTTGCAAGATCTACCATCAGACCTTGCCTGCAAACCACATGCCCCAATAGTTTCCCTAAAGGAATGCAAAGCAGACACTTCTTGAGATTGAGCACGATCTGGTATCTTCGACAACAATCCAACATCAAGCACAAGCTTGCTACATGGAACATAACCAAACCAAATACAATCCAGTCATCAAAATATACCTCCAAGAACTTATGAATAAATTCCTTGAATGTCACAACAACCAAGTGCGAAAAGATAGCAGGCGCATTCTTCAATCCAAACAACATTACGGTGTATTGAAAACAACCCCACTCAGTCACGAACATTGTCTTCCTCCTATTCTCCGGTGTGATTTTGATTTGATGGTACCCAGAGAATCCATCAATGAAGGAATATGCTTCCTGGCCACCTATGTTGTCCAACAATTCATTCGTGAATCGAGTCAAGAAAGGATCATGCACACAAGCGTCATTCAATTTTCTGAGATCCACGCATATCCTTATCTCATCCTTATGCTTCTTCTCTTGCACCACCATTGGGCTTACCCAACAGGATTCTTCCACAGGCTTAATGATGCCTGCTGCTAGCTTTTTATCTAACTCTAAGTGGACCTTCTCCTTGTATTTCAAATTTAGGCGGTAAGGCCTCTGCTTAACTGGCTGCGCGTCAGGTTTTAACGTGATCTTCATCACTCCTAGATCATCAATTATTCCTTTCAAATAAGTAAACTTGGTAGGGAATAAGTCCTATTATTCATGGAATAATTCAGTGACCTTATCCACCATCGCGTCATCCCAGTAGTCTCCAATCTTCGCAAATTTGGGCTCTGCCTCTGTACCAATGTTCACTTGTTTTGTTTTCACCGGAGTGGTTATATCAAGGTTCTCAATCTGTGGTCCTTCAACCACGCAGTGGCCTTCTATTTCTGGAATGTTAATCTTTTGTGATTCCTCATCCTCCTCTTCAGTAGTTACATTATAACATTCCAGCACGTGACTCAACTAAGCTGCCCATTCAGGCTGAATCAGGTCTAAAGGATTATGTGGTATCCTAAAGATGGCTTCTTTCACCTCTTGTAGTGCTTCATCAATACTGTCAAACCTATCCTCAAAACTGAATTTCATCATGAATCCTTCGCGCAGGATATCCAATTCACCTATCCCATGGTAGAGCTTTGTTTCTATATACCAATTCATTGGGATAACATCCAGGGTATGAAAGAACAGGTGCACCCTCAAGTTGTGGCTTTTCTCCATAACCCTACGTCCATTTGGCCAAATTCCTGCACAGATCATTCTGTCCATCATATTCATTTGTCATTGACATCTTAGGCTTCCCAAATCGTGCTTTCATCATCCTCCTACATTCGCTCCAATCATCAAAGCTTCCCTTGTACGTACCCCAGCGTCTAGCGAGCGTAGCACGCAGTGCCCATTCCAAGGCCTGGAAGCACTGCTTTCCTAGTGCCTCTCTTTCAAATTCATCCAAAAATATATCTACATCATTTAGACCATCATAAGTAGGCAGATTTATTTCCTCTAATGACACACAGCACAGTGATCGGATCATCATGTTACAATTCAGCGTAGTTACTTCATGTAACTAATTCTGCCAGCATTCTATTTCTTCGTCAGAGTCCAAAGTGCACGAACTCTCACAATCCCATGTAATCCATCCATCCGTGGTGGGATTCACCTAGACTTGGTCTCATGTTTTTATCTTATAGATGCAATCTAGATATTCATCACTCTCATAATCATGGACTAGTTCCATGTAGCGCAATCCTTCAGCAGGATCTAAGGGTATTATTATGCGCAGTGATTTCTTCTCAAAGATCATCTTTCACTTCTTCAAATTGATTACCCCATTCATATCCATAACCCAGTCAATTCCTAGGAGTGTCGAGTAGGGATTTTTATCATCCACTATCTCTATTACTTCAAAATATGTTAGCGCGCTCGCTCCCTCAATATCCAGAGTCACCCCCTACAACTGCCCCATGGGTATGATTTTTTGTTGATTTCCCATCCATAGCTGAATCGCATACCATTGTAGTGCAAGTCTCCCCATTCGCTCCCAAGTCTATTTCGGAAAAAAATTTGCATCTGACCGTAGGCCCAAAATGATGTGATCCATTTCATACTGTCCTATTTGTGCGGTCAATCTCATCTCTCGTCCTGTCCTTGTTTTATGCATGCCGATCTTTCGCACTACACGCGGCTCACCTAGCACAGTTCGAGTGCATCTATTGATGAGTTCTTGTAGCCCTTTTACAGCCCTATTATCATGCAGTAACTTCATACAGGTTTGCAGGAAAGTTGTGAGCATTGAGGGGTCCCTCTCCGACTCAGGCTTATCCGTGCTTCTTGAAGTGGATGCCTCAACGAAGCTCTTCTTAACTTCCATGAAGGCCTCTCGAGCACGCTCCAAATCAAACTCAGCCTCTTTCATCAGGGCCTTGCGAACCCATGTACTATCTTCTGGCTATTTCCCCTTCTCATCTCCCGTCATGATTCCACTCTGGAGCACTATATTTACATTCAGATCTTCCTTGCGTGGCTCAGACCTCATCATCTACAGGTTCTGAGTCGGGGGAGACAGTAGCGCCCCTTTTTCATGTACCCTAGCTATCAATGTATGACAATATTTTGTTTCTTGATCAAACAACGTGCAATAATGTCATGATGGACATGTTGGATTAGTGCAATCGCAGGCATAGTGTCATGGTCCTCCGCAATTGTAGCAAATCAACTATCCTCAACCTCTACTAGGTCCTCCTCTTTCTTGGCCTCGCCCGTGCACCTGAAATCTTGTCCATGCCGTCCCTGCATTTAGGTCAAGGGGCCATGTTTTGACCTAAACCTTGTAGGCAGGAGTTCTATCCATCATAAATTCATATCTCCTTCAAGTACACTCATCATGTCCTACTGACCTACATAAGTTGCAAAACAATTGTTGTGGTGCTTGCACATACTTCTGTAGCAAGTGACAGTTATCTGTAGCATGTTTTCCAGCTACCTAACATATAGCACACCATAATGTAGGCCCCGCACTGGGTGCTGCTTAATCTTTTGGCCTTAAAGGCATCGGTCCTCCTCCTGCAAGGTAATTTGCAAAGACTAGGAAATGGTCTTTGTCATGACCCAGACTCTTCCATTTCAAGCACCATACCTCCTCGTGTACCTTTGGCCAAATGTCATGTCCTACTTTAGAATTTTCATCTCCAGGCACAGATTATTCAACTGCGCATGGATCTGTTGGACTCCTCGATTAGGATCTTACATCAGAGTCTCATGTAGTCTCATGGCAATCTCCAAGGCCTTTGCCTGAGTTGTTATCTTTTCTTGCGACAACACACTCTTTAAGTGTGGTAGTAGCGAAGCCACAAACCACTCGTGATGATGTCCACCTGTCAAGTTCATTTTGGCTTCATGGAGTGTACATTTCAACCTCTGATGTAGTTCCCAAGGTGTCTCACCTGGTTGCATCGCGATCTCCTTGAATCCCACAATCGACTATGCCTCGGATTTAGGCCTGCTAAATTCCCTGTTTAGTGCTACCTGGATGTCTGCTACTCCAACATTCGGGTTATCGTTAAATTCCTTAATATACCATGCTAGCGCGTGAACTTACAGAGCACTAACTAGTGTCACCCTCTTCATGTGATCAAGTGTGACACCTTGAGCTTCCCATACAACCCTCAGAATGAACTAGAATAGGTCTGGGTTCTAATTTCCCAAGCCCTTGAACAAAGGAAACTTCACTGTATTTTCGATACTGAACCACGTTGGAGGTGGAGGTGGTACGGGTGATGCTGGAGGCAATGGTGGTGAAGTCGGAGGTGGTGTGGGTAGAGGTGGTATTCATGGGAATCCTTGTCTTATTAACTAAATAGCGCTTCATGGAGAAACCTTCGCTATCACTTCTTCATCCCTTCGCAAAGGTGAGATCAAGGGGTTATACTATGGACCCTTATTTCCTTCATTTCTGTAAATTTTTCTACTTCACATAGTCCTGAACATCAAGGTAGCTCCATAATCCATTTTTCGCACAACAGCATTTTAATCCAAGTATTCAAAGATTTTACGTACTTACCTCATAGACCCTTGAAGAAGCGTCGCCCTGCCTCACTATAACTGACTGAGGTGTCAATCGCGAATTCAATCACAAATCCTCCTATGACACGATCAAGCCAGTGATCAACAATTTGCATGATCTTGTCCTCAGAGGCTTCCAAACTTTGCACTAACTCCGAGGTCCAAACAATAGGACCATCGAGCCTCCACCTTCCTTGGTTGTCTGCTAGCTTCACAATCCACTCATACAGCTCAACTGGAAAGGAGGTGAAAAATATTTCGTGGATCTCCATATACAAGTACCTGTCTAGCCACTATTCTTTTGTTAGCCGCAGATTTCCATTCTCCTGTGCCACAAATTTGTGGATCTTTCTATCCAACCAATCTCCAATCTCCTCCTTAGTTGGATTCTAGTGATACGACATCACACATCTCTTACGCAGCTTCCGATCCTGAAAACATAACCATTTGTTGGCTTGAAGGGGCATGACCCAGGTTTATCATTAGTTAGCCAAACAAATCCCTACACTATTGGCCCTTTCGGCATCCACCGCAGAGCCCGGACTGAAGTTTCACCCAAAGCAGTATGGGGAGATGCTGGAAACAAGTTTCCACACCCTTGTGATGGTTGTGATGTCGATTTATTCTTGCTATACCTGCCTTTGTGCAGGTTTCTTAGCCCTCTGTTCCACCCTTTAGTACCTTCATGAAAGGGTACAATTGGTTTTCGCGCAGCCCTTACCTGCAACTTAGGGACTTTTGCATTGCCAGGGTAGCGAACTATGATATCTCCCAATATAGGCTAAGTGTCTTACTAATATTATTAACCAATCTTAGTTAGCTTCACGTAAATAGATGTTCTTACTTGCGTTCACTTAACCAACACATTTACATATATTCGCACATCATATATGCATTATAAGTGAAATTCATACCCAACATAACAAGATGCATAAAAAGGAAATAAAGATGCAGAAATTGTAGAATACTTCTCTTTATTGATAATTCCAGATGATTACAGACTCGACTCGCCGTGCACACTCAGCTGCAGAGGTTTGCGCACTCAACTACAGATCCTCTACCTATGCTATAACCAAGGACTTAGACTTCTCGCTCTAAATCTATGACTCTCTTCCATGTTCAATCATTGATTTTTTTAACTACTTAGAGCTTAGTTCTTTTTATACGATCCCATGGTCCATGGGCCATGGGTAGATCTTTTATAGTCGACATTACATTTCCAAAATAAGGGTGGGAAACCTTATGACTCTTTAACACCTACATGCTTTGCGACCACAAAATGTGGAGACTTTACACTTGGATTACAAAATTTGACCAAAATATGGACTTTTAGTCCCAAAAATATCCTTGGGGAATCCCACGCCCAACAACAGCTTTGCATTTCTCTCTGACTTCAGGAGGAGTAGCGGGTTGCAACTTTAATTATAACTCTGATTTTTGTATCTCCATCTCAAACCTGACTTAGCCGATTTTGTACCTATATTCCTTCACTATAGTGGAAAGCTTTTGAATCTTCTCTGTGTTAGAAAATTATATATTACAAAGCAATGGAACACATAAAAATATTACAAAAATTTAAACACAAAACTGCATAAAACAAGAGAGTCACAAATATATGTGTTTCACCCAATTTGGGCTACGTCCAAGGATAAACAACCAATCCTTCCTTTTATATTATCCAGTAAAATGAAGAGATACAACCTACAACAGATCTGTTGTAATTCCCTCTTTGCTCTCACACAATCTCATCTATCTTTCTCGCTCAGCATACACATCTACATAGTGGCAATACAATTCCCTCATATATAGTGAGATGTTGCCCACCCCTAGACCCCACTGGTGGCATGCATGAACGGGAAGCATTTCCACCCTATTACGAACTGGGGTCCAATGCGGCGATACCTTTGAATAAAGAAGATAATCAAGCTCCACACCCAACAATCTCCCACTTCGATATTGATTATAGCAACTCCACTACTACTTCATTTGCTGGACAAAGGCTCCACCTTGGAATTGTTTGTTTCTCATCTTCATCATCATACTGGAATACCAATTGAAACTGAGCAGAATCTCAGTTTCTCCCTATTTACAACTTTTGTTAACATATCTACAGGATTCTAGATAGTGTATATCTTTTCTAGCCTCAACTTTCCATCTTCCAACATAGATCGTATGAAATGGTACTTGAATTGTATATGTTTAGTCTTGGAACAAAATGAAGAGTTCTTTGCAAGATGTATGGAACTTCGGTTGTCACTATATACCTACCCAACTCCTGCTTCTTACCCAATTCATCCAGAATCCTTTGTAACCAAGTCATTTCTTTACTAGCCTCTGTAGCAGCAACATACTCTGCTTCCGTCGTTGAGAGTGCAACAACACTTTAAACTTTTGAAACCCAACTGACAATTGTTACCTCTACAGTAAACACATACCATGTGGTTCTCCTCCTTTTATCTCTATGACCCTTCAAATCTACATCAACATATCTTTATAGATCAGTGTTTCAAACACCAAAGCATAATGCTTCATTTGTGGTACCTCACGAATAGCTAAGAATTCACTTCACAGCCATCCAATGTTCTTTTCTTGGATTGTTCATGTACCTACTTACAACTCCCACTACATGTGCAATATCAAGCCTTGTGCAAATCATTGCATACATTAAGCTTCCAACTGTTGATGTATATGGAACTTTAGACATATAATCCATCTATTCCTGAGTCTTGGGACACACCTCTTTACTTAGTTTGAAATGGCTGGCCAAAGCTATACTAACTGGTTTTCCATTCTGCATATTAAACATTTTCAACACTTTTTGTATGTACTCACTCTGAGACAATGTTAATTTGTGATTCTTCCTATCTCTAGTTATTCTCATACCAAGGATTTTTTTTGCAGCACCCAAATCCTTCATTGCAAATGAGTTTATCAATTTTCTTTTGAGCACATTTATTTCGTGCGTGTTATAACCTTCAAAAAGCATGTCATCTACATACAATAACAATATAATATAGATGCCATCATTTTCCCTTTTGAGATAAACACAATGATCAGAGTGACATCTAGTATAACCTTGTTCACACATTGTTGGCTTATGGGGGCCTAACCCAGGTTCAGAGTTATTTAGCCCTTTTGGCATCAACCACGGAGCTCATACTGAAGTCTCACCTAAAGTAGTATGGGGGGATGCTAGAACGAAGTTTCTACACCCTTTAGATGGATGTGATGTTGCTTTATTCCGACTAGACCTGCCTTCACGTAGGTCACTTTGTAGCCAGTTCTAACCTTCAATACCTTCGCGAAGTGTTATAGTCAATCTTTGTGTAGCCCTAACAAGGGGCTAAGATGATTTCGCCCTGCTAGGGCAGTGAACTATGATGTTTCTCGAACTACGCTAAGTATCTTACTTATATTATTAACAAATCTTAATTATCTTCACGTAAATAGATATTCTAACTTACATTCACTTAACCAATATAGTTATACACATTCACCCATCATATAAGCATTAGAAGTTAAATTCATACCCAATATAATAGATGCATAAAACAGGAAATAAAGACGCAGAATTGATAGAAAGTTGACTTTATTAATACTTCCAGATGATTATAGACACGACTCGCCCTGTGCACTCAGCTACAATGGTCCGTGCACTTAGCTGCGGACTACTAGGCCTCTTCACACTCAACTGCATAGCCTCTACCTATGCTGTGACTCAAAACTAGACTTTACACTTCAGAACTATCTCCCATACATCTTCGTTCCTTATACATTCTATGATTAGCTTAGCTGCCTTAACTACTTAGAGCTTCACTCTATTTATACAATCCCATGCAACGCAGATCATGGGTAGATCTTCTACAGCTGACATTACATTATCAAAATTAAGGGAAGATAAACCTTTGACTCTTTAACAAACTACGCGGTCCATGCCCACAAAATGCGGAGTCTTTACATTGGAATTACAAAATTGACCAAAATATGGGCTCTAAGCCCCAAAACTACCCTTGGGGGATCCCGCGCCCAATAGGCCCCCAACCCAAACATCGTGACTCACCCTCAAGTCACTCTATAGGTGCTGATATCTTGGCAAGAAGACCTCCCGACTCTGATTGGATCACTGCAAGTTTGGCAGCACATTGAGTGGTTGCCTGCTGAACTTCCTCTACGCATTGTTCAATGACTGCTATCATTGAACTGCTACTCCAAATCATTCCTGAGTTGCTTGTGGCTGCGTGAGCTTTACTTCCATGGAGGTTGTAATGGTATAAGCCTCATTGATCCACGGCTCTAGACGTGCTTTCAAAACTGCCTCTTTATGCCGAGCAGCATCCACCTGCTCCTTGAGTGCCTTTGCCTACTGCATCCTTGCAAGCCTCTGTGTAATGGAAAATATCTGTGTGATCCCTTTCACCTCATCATATATCTGCTGCAGCTTGCACGCCTCTATCTCTAGGCACTCTATGTTCAGGTCCTCTCGTAGGGTGGTGAGGACCTCAAATGACTGCTCGAACAGCTTCATGTAGTCTGTCACCGCACTGTCAAATGCCACCATTGTTGTTATGATCGTGGTGGTGCGATGTTCTCTAACCTCCGGTGGAGTTGAAGGTTGCACCTTCAACTATAGCTCTGATTTCTAAAGGTTTAGCTCCAGTTGAACCCTAGCCATTTTAGCTCTGGCGTTGTGCAACCTTGTTGCAAACTTTTGGATGCACAACTCTACTACTTCCTTTGCTTGGATGGCCAACTCCAAGACCATCTGGCAGGCTTCCTCCACAACCTGCAGTATCTGTTTGTTCTACGCTACTTCCTCATTGCACTGCAAGCTCAACTGCTCAATGTTGATCCATTGCTCGCTCATTATCGGTATAGCATGACTCTCCCTGGCCCAAAGTTCTACAGTGACTACATCCTGTAAAAGATAGAGCATCTCTAGAGGGAGCGAGGCCATGTTTAACTCGACCCGTTTCAAGATGTTGGCCATAGGCCTCTCGGCCACATTCTTTGTCATGACTACTCCATCTAGTAGCACTATTGTGTTGGTCACCCTGGCACGCAGCATTTCTTCGACAGCTGAAGTGCCGACTGTGAGGTTGGTGGACATTGTGCCAACCTGTGGAGTGCGCACCTGGAACTCATGTATTTGTGTCTAGAGAGCCCCCAATATCAACTGTTGTTGTTCCGCAAAATGCTGGAGGGCCTATGCAGTGACATCCCTCACCGTTTCGCCAACATCATGCAAGTCTCCTTCAGTAAGGTTGATAGGGTCTAAACATGTTTTTGAGGCCTTTGTCTTCTTTTGCAGCCCTACCAGCTCTTGTGGACATGGGAGCTTTAGCTAGGTGGACGTTGTCTGCGGGTCTACGCCACCTTGTTTTGTATTGGTCTTTGGCTTGGGCAAAGGTGACTTATGTCCTTCGCGTTCTTCTCCTACTTGGCCAACTGCGCAGTATCGTGCACCACCTAGGCTTTAGCCACTGCTTCTTCCTTGCTCCTCTATTTTTCCAGCTGCACCATCACAGTTTCATCTCTTCCTTCTTTTGTTGCGCAACGAACTTCTTTGCTTACACCGCAGAGCCAGCCGAAGCATGCAATTTTGACAACAAAGACTCAAGGACTATGAAAATTACATCTTCAGTCACCAAGTATGGTAACTCATGCCATGTCTTCGTGGGGTCCTTCCATGTGCTGATGAAGACATGGTGGAAATCTGCCTTGAACTCTGCAAAGCTCTGCATATTGATGTAGACCATGGGTGATAACTGCGACTTGTGATTGATCCCCATCCTAATTTTCATCTCCATGAGCACCCAAAATATCTTGCTCTCCCTTATCCTTTGTGCATCCCTAATTTCCCAAAGTGAAGCTTACTTCACTACCTTTGGAAGGTCCTGTGCGATCGACAGGAACTAGATATCTTCTAGAAACTCCCATGCCACCAGTACTATAGATAATAGCAGCCATGCATAATGGAATTTTTCTCCCTGCTTCTGTGCCTCGCGGCAGTTCACAAGGAACTCATCGCATAGATAGTTTACCCATTTGAGCTGGACCCCTTCTGCGCATTACGCTACTAGTGCAACCACTGGCACGGGCACCTCATCCGTACGACACTTCCGCATCACCTTCCTTGCCAATATCTATGTCGTGACCTTGACTGTAGGGTTGTTGATGTTGGAGATGGCATACCCTCTCTTCCTTCTCTCCAACTTAAATTTCTTTTTCATTACCTCCGCGATGGCCAACTCACCTCCTTTTCCCTCCAAAATGTTTGATGGGTCCTCCCCTGCGCAAGGGAGCCATGTAATCTAATGAATTAAATGGTATGTGATGGGGATGGGCTCCTCTAGCCATAAGCACCCATCATGCACCAAGCATAGCAGTTGCCTGATGATGAAAATGGTCACTGGGGTGCGGTGGTAATGCAGCACTTAGAGCAGGTTTAGCAGCCCTTCTTTCTCAACACCTCTGAGCCATTTGCGCAGCTCCAACTCTATTATTCCAGTTGGCATGTCTGTCTTCTAGTGCATTATTTGCGCGGTTGCTAAATGGAGGAACTTCTCGTGGTCTGCGAGGTCCTAATCTTCAAACTTCAATACAAGAACTTATCCCATGTGTGCTCCTTCAAAAATAATATCATCTAGGAACAGTGAAGTTTGCAGAGAGCTCTTGCTCTCATCTATATCCTTGGGCACCATGGATTTACCCTTTCATAGAGGAACATATGCAAGAAGCCTGGTGAGAGGGTTCGCACCCCGGGCTTCGACTTCCATCTCTACATCCTCCTCCTCCACCACGATTTCTTCAAACTCTTCCCCCTCATCGGCCTCCAAATAAATGGCCTTTCTCGTTTCCTCTATTGTGATCTTAGCCCTCAGTGGATTTCTAAGCGAGACGTGCACTAGTATCATGGCCTACTTATCCTTCTTAGGTCTTGGTGTGTGCTGTGATTTAGGGACCTCAGTGATTATTCTGGTTCTCTCTTAGGCTTCTACTTCCGCAATTGCCTACGCGGCTACCTCAATTGTCACTATGCCTATGTCCATGGCTTCTTCGAGTGTTGCCATAGTGCAATTCCATAGTTCTTTCAATGTCTTTGGTAATTGCTCAAGCAACGAATTCGCTTTCATAATATCAAATACGTCTCGGTGAATATCTAAGCAAGCAACAACTCAGTTCTCAATTTTCCAAGTGTTGTTTACTGGACAGCCATTTGTAAATTATAGCACCTTTCAAATTTGAATTCGACTGTTCCCCCCACATTCAATCCATTAATGCTATATTGGTGGCAAATTTTCAAGAATCTAGCCCATAAAGTTAGCCTTAAGTTCCTGTCACCTGCTCCATTTGGCCTCAAACCAAGCATCACATCGTGAATAGTGACTATGACGGTCACTTTCCGACAGACATGTGTGCTAGCACAACTGTCTTCATGTTGTTGTGCACCGTGTGACACTTCGCTACTGAGCATAGTTCTGACATTGCACAGTTCCTTGGTAGAGTAGTTTATAGTCTCACGCCTCCTTCCAGCTACCTAGAGTGCTAAGACTATGCTTTTGTCGACTATTCAGATGGATGGGCCACTTGTGTATGGCTTCAAACAACTGCCATTCACTTTTCCTAAGAATGCATCTCCATTTAACTTAACGAGATGGACCATGCCACCATCAGTAATTTCCTTAATAACATACGATCCCATCCAGTGCATTCTGAATGTCCCTGGGAATTTATCAAACTTAATATCATACAACAAAACCAGATCGTTTACCTTGAATGTGTGCAGCTTGTTGTGCCAATCATGCCATGCCTTTTCACACTGCTTTTGGACTTGCTCGTGGAATCCAGCCAAAAATTGTTCTTCTTTGAGCTCTTCCACTTGTGCGAGCCTCTCCTCCAAGGCTCCACAGTCCATCATACCTGTGAGCACTACTATGTGCAGACTAGGCATAATATATTCCATAGGCATTACGGCTTCCACTCGATAGACAAGCCTAAAAGGTGTCTGTCCTGTCAGTTTCTTACATCTCGTCAGATAAGCCCATAACACTGCAGGTATGCGTAGGTCCCAATCACTTCGTTGTGCATTTCATACCTTGCTCAATGCGGTTTCCAGTACTTTGTTGAATGCTTCTACTATCCCATTAGCCAACGGGTGATATGGTATGCTCTTGTGGTGATACACTTGAAGCTCTTCCATCAACAGGCTAATCGTCTCGTTCAGGAAGTGTGTATTGTGATCGCTCATCAAGATCTTCAGACATCCAAATCACATCATTACATGTTCAAATAGAAACTTCGTAGCAACGTGCCCATGCAATCCTTCACCGATTGCGCTTTTATCCAACAAGTCAAATACTCCATCGTAATCATAATATACCTCACACGTATCTTTCCTTGAGGTTCAATGGGTCCTACAAAATTTATTGCCCATTTTTCAGAAGGTTGCAATTTCATTTGTGGATATAAGTCATCTTGTTCCTTCACGATGGCCTACCTGTTCTCTGACATACATCGCACACCTTGCAATATGCTTTTGAATCATGATGAAGGGTTGGCCACCACAACCCTATGCATATAATCTTCTACACAGTTGCTCTTACTGCATAATGTCCTCCCACAGTGCCCCCATGAGCATCTGCGAGGATGTTGCTTCATTCAAATTCAGGCACATACCTTCGTAGTATTTCATTATTTCCCATCTTGTCTAGATGCCTTGCAATGACATAGAAATCTGTCACACGCACCACTAATTCCTTCTTTTGTTGGATAGAGTATCCTTTCAGCATAGTTCCAATTGTTAGAAAGTGAATTACATATCCAAAATGTCCATCCGCTACGTGCACAGCAAAGAGTTGCGTGTTGGATAATCCTTCCTCCAAATTGGTAGGTTCCTCCCCTATCTCGATGTGCGACAGGTGATCTAGTCTTGCGTTCAATCGTCCAGGCTTCATAACAACTTCAAAATCGTATTCTTGGAGTAATTAAAGCCATCTGCAGATGCACCCCCCCAACATAGGCTTATGACCAAGTATTTTAGCATGGGTTGATCTATATACATCTTAAAGTGACCTCCTAGAAAGTATTGTCGATACTTCTAAAGCGCATATACCATAGCTATCCCTTTGGGCTCAGTGATGGAATAGTTATTCTCTGCTTTGGATAATCTGTGACTTGCAAATGCGATAGGGTTATCCAAGCCTTCTCCACCATCCTGTGTTAGTACTGCCCCTAGTAATATACATGACGCGTCACAATGGACATGAAACTCTTTCTTCCAATTCGGGAAGACAAGAATCAGTGCAGTAAACATTTTTTCTTTCATTATATCTGGGCTTTTCTTTCAATCATCGTTCCAGCAGAACGTGATATCCTTTTTCAACAATTTTTCCATTGGCATGTCGATTTGGGCATAGCCTTTGATAAACTTTCTATAATATCCTATATGTCCCAGAGTAGCACATAACTGTTTCACACTTCTTGGTGCTTCCAAGTTTAGAATCACCACGATCTTCGCAAGGTCTACCACCAGCCCTTGTCTGCAAACCATGTGCCCCAATAGGTTCCCAAAAGGAATGAGAAACACACACTTCTTGAGGTTGAGCGCGATTTGGTATCTTCAGTAGGTATCCAGCATCAAGTGCAAGCTCGCTACATGGAACTTAACCAGCCCAAATACAGTCCTGTTACACAGTAATTTGTCACTGCTTTCACCCCATTCCTTCTACTGTGTCATGTGTCCAAGTAAAACATGCTCATACTGAACAAATACTCTCTTGTGTTTCCAAGTGACCGACTTTTCCTAAGTTTTCTGCCTCATCGCGAGAATGGACTTAATATACGCGATGAACAGTGGTCGTAAGTAGTCCAGCCGTGCTTCCATCATAGAAGTACATCTGTTTCCCACGACGGTTGGATTTCATGCTCTGGCACGAGGCTATCTGCTATCTTTAGCAACAGTTTGACTGGCTACATCACCTACTAGCAATGTCAATGCTAAAGCTTAGTTATAAACTCATGATGATCCAGATTGGCCGAATTCGTTCCAACAGTCAGCCTTCTGGATGTCTCCAGACCTGGTTGTTGGCATATTTTGTGTCATCCTTCCTCCTCTGGTATGGCAATTCCGTCATTTGTGCTACCTTCCTTGGGGATAAGCTCTCTCTTCCACCTTTCATGCAGACTCCTTCTCCTATTTAAACACTCACCTTTGATATCATCAACTAGTTAGTCATTTCTTGGATTGAGTAGTGCTGTTAGTGCTTTTGGGTTTGATAGATAGCCGGTGTGGGTGTGACAAGTGTGGGATTGTTGAGAGCTTTTGGAAGGTTGTGAAGTGCCCTTAACTTTGTGTTAAAACTTATGAGTGAGAGAGAGACTTTGTATGTTGGGAGATCCATCTTCGAAGAGTGAATGCTTGAAGAACATCCTGACTGTATTCCTCTGAGAAGGCCTGCGACATCAAGAGTTTCATTGTAAGCTTGCTCTATTTCATTATTAATACAATCAATGATGTTTTCCTATGTCTTGTATGTAATTTACTTGATAGCTCATGACTTCTTGACTTTGTGACTAAATAGATCATTGTTGTTTTCGAGTTACATGCTTTGTTGTATTTCCTTTGCATTGTTTTAGGTTGATCACTCATTGAGGAGAAGGAAGTGAAAGTTGGAGTAGCGCAACAAAACTCCATCGACCACCGGTTGAGGTAGGCCGCCAACTATGACTGTTTAAGGAAAACTATTGTTGATCTGTCCTTGCTGTGACTAGACCCACTCTAGGGCTAGAGGGGTTGCCTCTATCCACAGATGGAACACTTTCCTGCATCACAAGTTGGCGACTCTGTTGGGGACTCTGTCCTATGTTCTTCTCTTGATTGCTCTTGTCTTGATTTTGATTTGGTCTCTCTTGAGATTTGGGGATTAACTATCAGTCTTTTGGGTTACCTAGATCGATCTGGGGAATCCCTCTATTGTCTGTCAGATTGGCTGGTTTTTGTTTGGGAGTTTTTGGTTTGTTTGTCATTATTTTCAACATCATCATGGAAAATAGTTTAACAGTCGCACCGATGTCATGATCACTCTTTTGTAAATTCCTATGCATCACTGAATAACATCTCACAGTCACGACAACTCCTGAATGGTACATCACAAGAAAGACGTGTACTTCATCGATGATGTCACTCTGTTGCTACAGTTAGCGGCTTATCAGCGCTAGTTGCTTATGTTGTCCTCGTGACGATTCCTATAGAATTGATTTTCTCAATTCTGCCTCCTGAGTTCACCAGTCCTATTGATCCCTTGCTTTTTCTTTTTCTCAGTAGCTTGTTATTTCACTATTTATGGTTGAGTTTTTCTTTGGCTCTATTGAATGAATCTTGCATTTTTTCCTATGTGACCTAGTTCATTCTTTCAAGTTCTTTTGGCTTGGTTACTAGTTTGCCTAAGGTTCATTTGTAACTTTCTTGTTGGTTTGATTGGGCCTTCCCCATTGCTTGTTTCTGGTTGATTTTTAATGATGATAATTGGACCAATCTTTGGTATTGATGCGATTTATTTTCGCTACCAAACATAAATCACAATTATTTGGATCGACTGGTTTTTCCACGCTTGCTTGTTTGTTTCTTTTGACTTTAAAACATAAAAATCAAAAGACTGCATTTATTTCAGTACACGAAAGTGAAAATGAATTTGCATTTCAAGGTTGCATAGTGGAAATCGAATGATAAAATCTCTCACTAGTAGTATTCATGCACTATAGGAATTGATGTCTATATGCATTGAGTGACTGTATTCATTTATCTTGGTTTTCTTGGTTTGGGAATGATCTCTCTACCCTCTTGTAGGTAGGTGTTCATTGAAGTAAAAGGATATTTCACTCATTCTAGCTGCATCCTAGGTTTTCTTGTATACATACGGTGAGGCCTGAAAACTGAAACATAATTCAAGATCAACTTTAAAATGAACTGAATAAACCTCACAACACATTGGAACATAATGCTCATTACTTAGAGGTCTAGGCTAAATATGTGCTTCGGTGTCGTTAAACCTAGTTAGTATTGTTTTCACTCAAGGTTGGGTGATTCCTCCTTTTGTGACTCAATAGTGGTCTAGTACGGAATTGTGCTCCCATGTACCATCGACTATATGTTGGGAGACCCCACTAGATTATCATCCTATATCCTTAGGAAGCTATGTCTACTACCTTGCAAACCGTAATGCACCGAACACAACATTCGGGAATATTGACTACCGTATGGAAAATCCTTGGTTTTCATATGATCCCTGTTAACACCCAGGTTGTTCTCTTTGACTCCTAAGAGAATACGGCTGGGGTAACCACTAACCAATCTTTGGGCTACAGCTTCTAGCCCAGCTGTAGTCAGAGAGGGCTCTCTCTATTAGGTTTGTCACTGCTTTCAGTGAGGGTTTTAGGCTAGTTATAAGATGAGTTTTTAGTTGTTTTGTGTGTTTGGTTGGGAGGATGCTTCTGATTCCTTTAAAGTATATCAGCAGGTAAGATTAATCCATTGGGCAATGGGGTCTAAGACTGTTTTCTCTTGAAGTCTTGATTTCGGTGAGGAGGAAAGCTACAGGGCCTGTGTGCATTTCATGAGACAAACTGTAAATAGTGAGAATGAGGTGATTACAACTAGCAATGAGCAATTAAGAATTCTTTGCTTAAACTGTATTTTGTGAGTGAGGCTTGTTATCTAGGAGCAATTACTTGAATTCCTAAAACAACAATACACAGTGATAATATGGTTATTAAAGGTAGCAGTTAAGAATTACGCTTTAAAACACCTTATCAGAAGAAAACATATGAGATAGTTTAGATTGAGCTCAGGGTAGTCAATGACCAAGTCCTGAGACTATTCTTTTTCCTTACTATCTAGCTTTACAAGTGTGTAAAAAGACATGAGATACATATGGAATAACAGGAAACACAGGCGAAATAAAGAGTCATGAGGAAAACTTATTTGAACCATGTAAAGCACAGGAATCTTGCTACTTTGAGCCACCCACCATCAAGAGATCAAGAGACAAACATCTTTGAAGAAATCCCACTGCCTTTGTATTAATCTGTCTGAAAGTTTACAATATCAGAGATACAGAGAAGATATCAGGAGAATTTCTTACATCTGGAGTCCAACCCTTCTAAACAAATGCGAGGGTCTATATATAGAGTTTTCATACAAAAATATCTCAGGAATGAAGTCATCTGAGAGGAAAATATCTCTTACACTTGTACAGAGGAAGTAGATGAGAAGTTATTACAAGTGTAAATGTTTCTTTAAAGCTATTAACTCCTGACAGGATAACCTTTTGACCTTTGAGTACTGCGGAGTTAACTGCGTGGCTTTTTCATAAATGAAGCATTGAAGTGCTTTGTTACTTCTGATTTTCTGTATCTTTCTTGGCCCTGCCATCTGTACCTGCTGATGTTGCTGCTGATGCCGAGTACCTGTGCTGAGTTGGCTTAGTGTCTTCATGCTTGTTGTCATGGCCTTGTCTACCTGTAGATACAATGTAGACTGTATTGCTGCAAAAATGTCTTGATTCCTTAGCCTTGGTTCAAAAGTAGCTTTATCAGGTCCTGCCAAGTATTTGGAGGAGGAAGCTGGTGCCTCAAAATTGACCCTATGGTCTCATCAGCTTCTGTGTACTTATAGAAATCAGGAGGCTTATCAAATAAATGTGCTACCTCATTTTTAATAAAAAACAAATTATCTAATTTATTAAAAAGGGCTTGTCCTGTTAATGGGCCTGCTGTAGATGACCCAGGAGCCTCAGCAATCTGCATGGCTGAAAAAGTGCTTACTCTTTTGATGTACTTCTCATAAGAGAGAAGCTTTCCTGATTCTTCAAGGCTGGGAAGCCCTCTGTCCTGTAGGGCTGTGAACCTATTCTGGAACTTATGTATATCTGCTTGCATATCATGTATCTTTTTGTCCAGTGTTTGAATTAGGTTCTTCATCGTTGTGGTTCTTTTGATTAAGGAGATGGTTTCAGTTCTATTAGAAATCCCCATTCTTATTAGCTGAGAACCAGTCCTATAGTTAAGGACCTCAATCATCTTGGGGGCAAGGTCGGCCATGTCTCCTAGAGCATCTCTTGCTCTGTAC
>APFE030121165.1:39162-70109 GCA_000404065.3 Pinus taeda
CTACCTATCTACTGATCTGCCAAGATTAAACAGTTTGGACAGATATCATTCTCTATTCTACAACAAGGAAATTGAAAACATGGCATGATCCAGATTAGACTGTTGGACCACCCATCAAAAATTGAGTTCTTATCAAAACTGGTACAGACATTGTCTTCTTAGGAAAATATGGGATCTTTGCCTTTATCAAAGCAGAGCATATTTGGACTTTTGATATCCAATCATGAAATATGAAACCTATTGGTATAGGTATCCAACAATCCCCAAGGTGTATATGCAGTTTTATGGGTTGTTTGGTAAACCTTTTGCCTAGTTATCCAGAGTAGTCACTTTCATTCCTTTTTGGATTCCTTAAAAGAAAAGGTCCATCTGAGAACTTGTCCTTCTAGGCTCACTAAACCTCGAAAGAGATAGAGTCACCTTTTCGTCCTTTTCTCGACTCTTGAAACATGAAAATGTCAAGTTTTGTTCTTGCGTCATAAAATTTACTGCCCACAAAATATTCCTAGTAACAGTTTGAGTTCTTGGTTGTGATAAGAGTGTTTTTCAGGCTCATTCCCGATGGCCACAGTCCCCGAGTCAACCGGTCAAGGTCTTCCCCCAGATGGGAACCCTGGTCCATTTCCTTCTTTTCGAAATGTTGGTGCTCCGTATATGGAAACATTGTCTTTGCCTAGGTTAACCATCGGTTTACCCGTTTGGTTGTTTTCAACATTGGTGGTCCCGAGCGTCATGACTCCTGTTCCACCATCTCCTTCATCTAAACCATGACATGTTGATTCCAAGGCTGAGCCTACACCTTCTTCCCATGTTTCTTCCTCCTCTCCTCCTTCGCTTGGTGAAAATTTCACATCTAGTAACCAGGAGACTAAAAAGATGAAGATGAAGAAGTCTGATAAACGTGAGGCCACCTGTGTAGCTACTGCTCCGAGTACATCTTAGGTCAGAACACCTTCTACTCCTCCGCAGAATGTTAAGTTTCCTTGTAAATTATGCAAGGGTGGCCATCTTCTTCGTGATTGTCGTGGCATTCCTAGGATCTTAGAAGTATCGTCCCACAATCTGGCTCATCCCTCATCGTCCTCTGAAGCTCATGGAGATGCTACCCCATCAACTGGCAATGGTAAGATGAAAGGGAAGATTTGATTCCCCTCTAGGCTATGTGAAGGCAACCATCCCCTTCACCTTTGTCTACTCATGGATAAAGCTTCCGCCATTTTGGAAAGTCTTACAGCTTCTTCACCCCAAATTCCCATTGGTTATCAGAGGCTCTCTTCATACCCTCTCTCCGTCACCCAAGAGATTGACTTATATTCTTCTCTTGTCCATCCTCCTCTTTCCGAACCTAACTGTGCTAAGCTTGTTCCAGACCAACCATTGGTCGGAGAGAGTGTCAACTTGGGTTCACCACCTGTTGATCACTCTATTTTAGAAGAGTGTCATGCTCATGTTCTTCTCGTCTCTTTAGATTCTCCTGAGTCCAAGAATGACCCTCCTATCCCTGCTAATCACAAGAGTCCTTATTCGGTTACTATAGAGCATGGGGGCAATCATATGATACCCCCACCAAGTAGTTCGGTCATTTCCTTCAACTGGAGTCACTTGATTGCTTTCCACCTTCCATCCTATGTGCCTTTCCAGATTACAGTACATGCCTATGATAAGGTAGTACCTGGAACTGTCTTGAATGAGGGTGCGTCTATTAGTCTTATGCCTTCCACTACTTGGCAAGCTTTGGGCTCCCCACAGCTTGTGCTGGTCACGCAGAATCTATTGGTGTTCGACAGGGGAACCTGTCAACCTTTAGGGATCCTCCCAAAGTTTCCTATTACTTTGGGGGGAAAAAATGTCTATATAGACGTCATGGTTGTCCAAGGTGCTTTAGATTTCAGTCTTCTCATTGGCCATGACTGTGTTTATGCCATCGGGGCCCTTGTCTCTTCACTTTTCCATGTGGTTTGTTTTCCACACAACGGAAGAGTGGTGACCATAGATCAATTATCATTATTTAGTCCCCCAGTGCCTCTTGCGCAGTTGTCATCCCCTCTCGGTTCTTGCTCGCAAGAAATACCTTCTTTGCCACAGGTCAATTATGTGGCTACCCATTTTGTCTCCACCTCTGCTGATGATCATTCAGATGGTCTCGTACATCATGTACTGGGGGAACTAGAACCTGATCTATCATTAGTGCCTCATGACATGTATTCCTCCCAGAGTGCATCCCTTCCATCCCACGAAGACCACTTGGGAGCCATGTTCTCATATGGCCGATGAACCATGAAGTGACGAGGATAGTTTGTTCCTGCCTCAACCTTGTTAAAAAATGAAACCGAGTGTCCCAAGGATAGTTTGATCTTGTTTCCACCTCATTATAAAATGAAACACGGATCCTGAAGAACAGTTCCTTGTCTTATGTCAAGCTCATTAAAAAATGAAACGAGGAGTCGCAAGCATAGTTCTTGATCTTGTGTCAAGATCGTTAAAAAATGAAACAAGGGTTATGAGGAAAGTTCTTTTACTGTGTCAACCTCATTCAAAAATGAAACAACTCCCTTTCCAAATTGAGTCTTTGATTAAGATCTCGTAAAACCCAAGTCGAGTCTTTCCAAGATCTCGAAAGTGAACCTTCATTCCATCCACCTCGTTGACTACAATGAAGCTTGGGGGGCATGTACCTTGATTTACGTCATTATGCCTAGGGGCATGCAAATGCATAACAAGCATAGTTTTTCATTTCAAGCTTTTGTAAACATGAAAATGAATCCAAGCAGAGTTCTCCATGATTCAAGCTTGTGTAAAAATGAACCCATACCTGATTTACATCTCGTGATTGCCGTTTATCTGCTAAATTCTGCTAGATGAGCCTTGGTTGTTTCATTCCATCACCACCATCTCTTTGGCCAATCATATGCTTTCACTTGGTTGTTTTTCCTTTCCTGAGGAAACGCAGCGATAAGTGGTTTTATTAGCCAGCCTCTTGACCATTACATGTTTTGAGTAGTTCCACCATTGTTAGAACTAGTTGCTACCCTTTATACCACTCGTTCCTCCAAGACGAGTCTCCTTTAAGCTCTTTTCTGACTCGTAAAAGATGAAAATATTGCCAAGTATTTCTCCCTTTTTGACTCGTTAAAGAGAATAAAAATGGAGGTCTGCTTTCAGCTCTTTTCCAACCATGTAAACACGAAAAGATTGTCGGACTTTTGTCATTTCAAATCCGATATTGGTTACGAAACGGCGTGTCTTCGATCACTTTTCTACTCTTTCGGATTGAGGACACTAATCACGAAAAGTACTCCTTGATCATAATGATCAAGCGGTTCTCTCGAGTATTGTTTTATACTTTTTCGGGCCCGAGGGACACAACTCTACGAAAAAGGACTGCCCTGTAGTTTTCTTTTCCATGTCTTTTTCAAACACTCTAAACATGAAAAAGACTCCAAGTTTTGCCTATGTCGGACTCGTTAAACCCTAATCACATTGGACTCGTCACCATGATGACATTCGAGCTTCTCCTCCCTAGGGCTCGTTAAAATGTACTAGGTTGGATTCGACCGAAGGTTGAACTTATATTACAAGCATATGTTATCCCCTTCAAGCTTTTTTTCAAAAATAATTGGGGTACTCGCCAGCAATGGTGGGGGGAAATTTGGAAATCATCATTGATTATCTATGGCAGCTAGTCACTCTTGAACATTGACACTTTTGCTTCTTGTCGGGTTGGGATATCCATACATCGTCATTTGGCCTTCCACAGGTTTGGGTTTCTCTCATGCTTGTTAATGATTTTCATCATCGACTGGTAATCAAGCGAGTTTCTATTATGCTCGACCTCGACATATCTATTCGCATGCTAGAATTTGTACTATGGTCGGTTGGGTTTCAAGACCCCAAACTCAAATTACACATATTCAGGCTACGTTGATTGGTTCGTGATTACATGACCCGATGATGGATGGCTGCGACCACACCTGAGTCTTCATGGATGGCTGTGACCATACCTTTGTTATTATATATGGTCTTATTAGCTGGATGGTTGCATCCATACCACAGACCTAGTTCGTATGTCTTTTGGATGGTTGCCCCCATGCCTAGACTACATGTATTTCACTATCAGAGATATCAGTTGTACTTGTGCCTGCAGGTTCTTCCATATGGTGTTCCATTTTAGTTAGTTTTGTAAATAATTTCACCCCTCCCACTCTCTCGGGCTTCATACTTTAGGAGGCATCTATTACACAGTAATTTTCCACTGCTTTCACCCTAGTCCTTCTACTATGTCATGTGTCCAAGTAAAACATGCTCATACTGAACAAATGCTCTCTTGTGTTGCCAAGTGACCCAATTTTCCTAAGTTTTTTGCCTGATCATGAGAATGGACTTAATATACGCGATGAATAGTGGTCGTAAGTAGTCCAGCCATGCTTCCAGCATGGAAGTACATTTTTTTCCCGCGAGGGTCAGATTTCATGCTCCGGCGCAAGGCTATCTGCTATCTTTAGCTACAGTTTGACTGGCTAAATTACCTACTAGTTATGTTAGCGCTAAAGATTAGTTATAAACTCGCAATGATCCAGATTGGGTGAATTCGTTCCAACAATCGGCCTTCTAGATGTCTCTAGACCTAGTTGTTGGCATAGTTTGTGTTTCCCTTCCTCCTCTGGTATGGCAGTTCTGTCATTTGTGCTACCTTCCTTGGAGATAAGCTCTCTATTCCACCTTTCATGGACACTCCTTCTCCTATTTAAACACTCACCTTTGATATCATCAAATAGTTGGTAATTTCTTGGATTGAGTAGTGTTGTTAGTGCTTTTTGGTTTGATAGATAGCTGGTGTGGGTGTGACAAGTTTGGGATTGTTGATAGCTTGTGGAAGGTTGTGAGGTGCCCTTAACTTTGTGTGAAAACTTATGAGTGAGAGAGAGACTTTGTATGTTGGGAGATCCATCTTCAAAGAGTGAATGCTTGAAGAACATCCTAGCTGGATTCCTCTGAGAAGGCTCGCAATGTCAAGACTTTGGTTGTAAGCTTGCTCTTATTTCATTATTAATACAATCAATGATGTTTTCCTATGTCTTGTATTTAATTTACTTGATAGCTCATGACTTCTTGACTTTGTGAATAAATAGATCATTGTTTTTTTCTGGTTACGTGCTTTGTTGTATTTCCTTTGAATTGTTTCAAGTTGATCACTCATTGAGGAGAAGGAAGTGAAAGCTGGAGCAGCGCAATGGAACTCCAACGACCACCGGTTGAGCTAGGCCTCCAACTATGACTGTTTAAGGAAAACTATTGTTGATCTGTCCTTGCTGTGACTAGACCCAGTCTAGGGTTAGAGGGGTTGTCACTGTCCACAGAGGGAACACTTTCCTACATCACAAGTCTAGTCATCAAAATAGACCTCCAAGAACTTACGAATATATTCCTCAAATGCTGCAAAAACCACACGCGAAAATATGGTCGGCACATTCTTCAATCCAAATGGCATAATATTATATTGAAAGAAACCCCAATTAGTTTTGAAGGCTGTCTTTCTCCTATCCTCTGGCACAATTTTGATTTGGTGGTACCCAAAGAAACCATCAGTGTAAGAATATGCTTCTTGACCACCTACATTGTCCAACACTTCATCCATAAACAAAGTTTGCAATGGATCATGCATACAAGCATCATTCAATTTTCTGAGATCCATGCATATACTTATCTCGTCCTTCTGCTTCTTCTCATGCACCACGACTAGCTTACCCAATCAAATTCTTCCACTGGCTCAATGATGCCTATTACGAGAATTTTGTCTAGTTATATGCGAACGTTCTCCTTGTATTTCAGATTTAAGCGGTAAGGCCTCTACTTAACTAGCTTCACGTCGAGCTTTAACGTGATCTTCATCACTCTTAGATCTCTAATTATCACTTTCAAATTCATAAACTTGGTCGGGAATAAGTCATGATATTTGTGGAGTGATTCAGGGACCTTATCCACCATCACATCGTCCCAGTAGTCTCTGATCTTCGCAAATTCGGGTTCTGCCTATGTACCAATGTTTACTTGCTTTGTTCTCACCGGTGTAGTTGTATCAGGGTTCTCAATTTGTGGTCCTTGAACCTCGCAGTGGTCTTCTATTTATGGAATGTTAATATTCCGCAGATCCTCATCCTCCTCTTCAACAGTTTCATTATAACATTCCAGCACGTGACTCAGCTGAGTAGCCCATTCAATCTGAATCAAGTCTACAGGATCCTATGGTATCCTAAAGATAGCTACTTTTACCTCTTGTAGTGCTTCATCAATATTGTCCCACCCAACCTCAAAAATCAAGGTCATCATGAATCCTTTGTGCAAGATATCCCATTAACCTGTCCCCTGACAGAGCTCTATTTCTATATACCAGTCCATTGGCATAACATCTAGGGTATGACAGAACAGGTGCACCCACTCAAGTTGTGGCTTTTCTCCATAGGCCTGTGTCCACTTGGCCAGATGTGCACGCAGATCATCCTACCCATCATACTTGTCTATCAGTTTCACCTTAGGCTTCTGAAAACATACGTGCATCATTCTCCTACATTTGCACCCATCATCAAAGCTTCCTTTGTGCATACCCCACCTTCTCACGGGCATAGCGCGCAGTACCTAGTCCAAGGTCTTGAAGCATTTCTTTTTTGGCACCTCCCTTTCGAATGCATCCACCTCATTTAGACCATCAGAAGTGGGCAGATCTCTTACTTCTATCAACAAGCAACGCAGCGACCTTGTCATCATATTGCAGTTCAGCGTAGTTACTTCATGTAACTGATTCTGTCAATGTTATGTTTCTTCGTTAGAATCCGAATTACAGGAGCTTTCGTGCTCCCATGTAATCCACCCATCCATGGTGGGATTCACCCAGTCTTGGTCTCGTAGTATTATCTTGTAGATACAGTCTAGATCATCATCACTTTCATAGTCGTGGACTAGCTCCATATAGCGCAATCCTTCAGCAGGGTCAAGGGGTATTATTACGCATAGTGACTTCTTTTCAAAGACCATCTTCCACTTCTTTAGGCTGATTACCCATTCATATTAGTGGCCGAGTCAATTCCTAAGAGCGTGGGGTAGGGATTTCTATCATCAAAAATCTCTCACTTCGAAATCCTCCAGCGTGCTCGCTCCCTCAATATCAACAGTTATTCCCTGCAATCACCCCATGGGTATTATTTTCTGTTGATTCACCATCCTTAGCTGAATTGGAGACCATTGCAATGCATGTCTTCCCATTCACTCCGATGTTTGTTTCAGCAAAACATTCGCATTGAATCCCAAATCCAAGATGACTTGATCCATTTCATACTCTTCAATTTGCGTGATGAGTCTCATTTGTCGTCCCGTTCTTGTCTTATGTTTTCCGATCTTCTGGACTACACGCATTTCTCCTGGCATAGTCCTAGCACATCTATTAATGATTTCTTGTAACCCTTTTACATCCTTACTATCGGGTTGTAACTTCATACAAGTTTCTAGGAAAGTTGTGAGCATGGATGGGTCCATCACCGACTCCGGTTTATCTTTGCTTCCTGAAGTGGAGGCATCAGTAAAGCTCTTCTTAGCTTCCATCAAAGTTTCACGAGCATGCTCCAAATCAAACTCAGCTTCTTTCATCAGAGCTTCACAAACCCAGGTACTCTCTTCTGGTTGTTTCCCCTTGTCAGCTCCTGTCGCAATTCCACTTTGGAACACAATATTTACATTCAAGTCTTCCTCGCGCGGCTCAGAACCCATCATCTATAGGTTCTATGTTGGGGGAGGCAGTAGCGCTCCTTTGTCACATATCCTACCTATCAACATAGGACAATCTTGCACGATGAGCACGTCAGATTCATGTAATCGTGGGCATAGTGTCCTGGCCCTCTGCAATTGTAGCGAATCAACTATCCGTCGTGACCTCATTCACGCCATTCTTGCATTCTGGTCAAGGGGGCACATTTCTGCCTAAACTCCATAGGTGGGAGTTCTATCCATCATCAACTCATAACTTCTGCAAGTGCACTCATCTTGTCCAACTGAACTACAAAACTTGCATAACAATTGTTGTGAATTTTTGCGTATACTTCTGTAACAGGTGACAATTTTCCGTGGCATGCTTTCCCGCTATTTGACAGATCATGCACCACAAAGCAGGTGCTATGCTAGTTCTTGCTTGAACTTCTAGCCTTAAAGGCATTGGTCCTCCTCCTGCAATATTATTTGTAAAAATAGGGTAGTGGTCTTTGTCATGACCCTGACCCTTGCATTTCACACACCATACCTCTTCGCACACTTCTAGTCAAACCGTCTTGTCATGTTTCAGAGTCTGCATCTCAAGGCACAAATTCTTCAGCTGCACATGGATTTGTTGAACTCCTAGGTTAGGATCCTCCATCGAGGTCTCATGTAGCCTCACAACAATCTCCAAAGCCTCTGCCTGAGTTGTTATCTTCTGCTGCGATAACACACTCCTTAAATGTGGTAGTAGTGAAGCTACAAACCACTCGTGATGTTGTCCATCTGTCAGATTCATATTTGCCTCATGAATCATACATTTTAACCTCTGATCTAGCTCCAAAGGAGTCTCACCTAGTAGCATCGTGAGCTCTTTGAATCCCCCAATCATCTGTGCTTCAGATTTAGGCCTACTAAATTCTCTATTTAGCACTGTTTGGATATCTGCAATTCTCGCATTTGGCTTATCGTTGGAATACTTAATATACCAATTCAACGCATGATATTGCAGGGCGCTAACCAATTTTACTTTCTTTATATGGTCATCTATAACTCCTTGTGCTTCTTATACAGCCCTTACAACAAACCAGAATTGGCCTGGATCCTCATTTCCCAAACCTTTAAACATAGGCAACTTCATTGTGTTTGCCATGTTGAATCGTGGTCGTGGTGGAGTTGGTACAGGTGAAGATGGAGGTGATGGTGGTGAAGCCAGTGGTGGTGTGGGTGGAGGTGTTATTGATGTAATGCTTTGTCTTATCAGCTGAATAGCACTTCACGGAGAGACCTTCGCGAGCTCTTCCTCGTCCCCTCATTAAGGTGAAATCAAGGGGCTATTTTCTTGACCCTTATTTCCTTCATTCCTGTAAATATTTCTGCTTCTTATAGCCTCGGACATCAAGGTAACCTCATAACCCACTTTTTGTACAACAACATTTTAATCAAAGTATTCAAAGACATTACGTACTTACCTCGCGGTCCTTTGAGAAAGCGCCACTCTACCTCTCTTAGCTGACTGAGGTGTCAACCGCGAACTCAGTAATGAATTATCCTATAATACGATCGAGCCAATGATCAATGGCGTGTGCGATCTTATCCTCTGATGCTTCCAACCTTCACACTAGCTCTCGAGTCCATACAATATGGCCATCAAGTTTCCACCTTCCTTGGCTATCTGCTAGCTTTAAAATCCACTCGTGTAGCTTAGTAGGGAAGGACGTGAAAAGGATTTCATGGATCTTCATATACAAGTAGCTATCTAGCCACTCTTCTTTTGACAATCACAGGTTTCTGTTCTCCCACATCACAAATTCGTGAATTCTTATATCCATCTAGCCTTTGAATTCTTTCTTAGTTGGATTCCAATGACATGAAATCACACATCTCTCATGCAGATTTTGGTCCCGGCAACAGAACCATTTGTTGGCTTATGGCGACTTGGCCCAGGTTCAGAGGTATTTATCCAAACAAATCCCTACACTACTAACCCTTTTGACATCAACCCATGGAGCGCGGATTGAAGTCTCACGCGAAGCAATATGGGGGGGTGCTGGAACCAAGCTTCCAAACCCTTGAGATGGATGTGATGTTGGTTTATTCCGACTAGACATGCCTTCGCACAGGTCACTTCGCGGCATGTTCTAGCCTTCAGTACCTTTGCGAAGTGTTATAGTCAGTATTCGCATAGCCATAACCAGGTGCTAAGATTCTTTCATGCTTCTAGGGTAGCGAACTGTGATGTTTCCCAAACTACGCCAAGTATCTTACTTATCTTATTAACAAATATTAATTATCTTCACGTAAATAGATATTCTAACTAGCATTCACTTAACCAATATAGTTATACACATTCAAACATTATATAAGCATTAGAATTGAAATTCATGCCCAATATAACAGATGCATAAAACAATGAATAAAGACGCAGAATTGATAGAAACTTCTCTGTGTTAATACTTCCAGATGATTACAAACTTTAATCGCCTTGCACACCCAACTGTAGGGGTCTGCACACTCAGCTGCAAACTACTAGGCCTCTATGCACTCAACTACAGATCCTCTACCTATGCTACAACTCAAAACTAGACTTTACACTTCAGATCTATCTTGCATACATATTCATTCCTTAGACATTGTGTGATTAGCTTAGCCACCTTAACTACTTAGAGCTTCACTCTATTTATACAATCCCATGGTCATCAAACCACGAGTAGATCTTCTACAACCAACATTACATTATAAAAATTAAGCTCGAACAACCTATGACTCTTTAAAAAATACACAGTTCACACCCACAAAATGGGTAGTCTTTACATTGGAATTACAAAATTAACCAAAATCTAGGCTCTAAGCCCCAAAACTGCCCTTGCGGGATACCGCACAACACACATAAACCTATCAAATTTTAGATACCACTTCCTTGGAGCTTGTTTTAAGCCAACAAGCTCTTCTTCAACCTGCACACTAGTTTCTCCTTCCCTTTTACTTCATATACTTGTGGCTATTGCATATCTTTCTCCTCCTCCAAATGCCCATGGAGAAAAGTTTCTTTACATCTAATTGCTCAAGATGTAAATTTTCAGCTGCTACTAGACTTAAAATATTTCAGATTGAAGTCATTTAATGATAGGAGAAAATATCTCATCAAAGTCTATACCCCTTTTCTGTGCAAACTCCTTCACCACAAGTTTAGATTTATACTTTTTTCTACCTCCATCTTCTTCCTTCAACATGCAAACCCATTTATCCTGCAATGCTTTTTTACCTACATGCATCTTGACTAAGTTCCAACTCTAGTTATGTACCAAGTTGTCCATCTCTTCTTTCATGGCTTGCTCCCATTTCTTCTTGGTTTCTACTTGCACTACTTCTTCATAACATTCTTGTTCACCATAATCAATCAACAATACATAATATAATGAAGGAGAGTATCATTCACAAGGTCTACTTATCCTATTAGATCTTTTAACACCACTTTCAGGTGTTTGACATGCTTATTTCTGTTGTGTTAGGTTCCTATACCAATAGGAGTCATAATTTTGAATGAATAAGGTTAAGCCTTGTAATATTGTACATACCTTTGATTTCTGCCAATGTTTTCCATATTAAAAATTAAAAAATGTAAAGAGGGTGTGTCTCAAAAGAAATATCAAAGGACAAAAAGAATAAGAGAAGGTCAAAAAATGAAAATATATGAACCCAAAAAAAAAACAAAAAGAGATCACGAAAGTGTGCAAGTCTAAAAGCCACTACTATTTACTTTTATGCATAATAATGATTGTGTGTAGCTTGTTATTCATGCCACAATCCATGGTAATCAAAGTATTTAATCTCAGTTATTTCATGCTTTGAAGTTTGTTTATAGTTAGAGAACAAAATTTGACCAAACAATTTAATCTTGGCAGATCATTAGATAGGTAGAGAAAATAAAAGGAGCTCATCGGTTTAATATGAGCCCTTAAATGATATAAGGTTAGAATTAGATAGATTACCTTTCAAAAGAAAAATGGATTGTAAGGGTTTGCTAGTCTAAATGCACCCAAATAAAATGAAGAAAAAATGTTAGGGTAAGTAATGGTTAAGTAGAAGAAAGGTTGCTGAAGTATAAAGTTGATTGGATCAAAACACATGCATCATGCTTAGACACATATTTCAATATGTATGATCAATTATGGAAGCAAAAAAAAAGGTTTGCAAGTTAATGTGATTAACTCCCCCTCATTCATTTTTCCCCTTACTTACTAATTTCCTATCCACAAGTATGTTCTAGTACTTTAAATCCTTCAAGTCAAAGAGGCTCAGAGCATTTCTCTAACTTTTGGTGGGACCAGACCCTCAACTCAATGACATATGGACATCAAGTGTTAAAATCCCCTTCATAAAATTCATCTCCCCCTCATTACCCTAATAAAACCCCTTTTCCTAAGGAGAAACTTCATTTGCGTAGGAAAAGTAAAGCAACTCCATGTTAAATTCTATTTCATTCAAAAAACCCACAAAAGTGTTTTATCCTAACTATGAAATATATGTGAAAAAATGCACAAATTTTATATTATGCTAAGGGTATGCTCACTCTACTCATTTCATATTAATTTTTAACTCTATTATATAAATCCCCATATACCTTTTCTTATATATTAATTAAATCCCCTATAAGAAAAATCCCAACCCTCAGTTTTAATATAAACTATATAAATTACCCTATATTCCTAACAAAATCCATTTAATACATCACTGCATAGTAGGGCTAAGCTAATCCCATCATTAAGCCCCACCCGATTGATTAAACCTGTTATTAAGTCTTAATTAATCCCAAACTGCCAAGGATTAAAGCCCTAGGCCCCCCCGACACCTCAACTCTTATCACCCGCACACATCCCTCGCTTGACTGTCATCTAATCACCATCTCCCTCATCCAATGATCCACAGCCATATCAGTTGCACTTGATGGCCTACCTTTACCCGCCCGATAAAGCGGTTTTTCCCCAAACCCTATATGCTATGTGTCGATCGATGGAGTAGATCAGGTGACCCCTCCTAAATACCGCCTCCTCCACAAAAGTGGTGCGATGGTTTCGAAAAGTGCCTCCCTCCTCAACCCAATAAACTGCCCATTGTTCATTCATAAATTTCCCACCAAAAAATGACCTTTGCTCAATAAAAAGGCTGAGAAGCCCTTTTTCACCTTTTTCACTCATTTTCTTTGTGAACCTCTGTGAACCAGTGTGATTCCTGCAAACACTAAATTCACTAATTGAACTCTAAATTCACTCCTAAAGAAGCTGCAAAGACCCCAATCAACCTCTAGGTCAGTACGAGAGCCATTCAAACTTCTGCAGCTACCGTGAACTCCAAATTTCAAGATAATTCACCTAATTCCAGGTATTTCACCATGAATTACCACTCGCCCTTTCAAATTTGGAAACGTTCGGATTGTAAAGTGTTTTAATTAAATAAAATTAATTAAAACTACAAATTTGAAACACTGTTTCCCAAACCCTTCTCAAAACTACTAGTTTACGCCAAAAGCTTTGATACAACCCTACATTGCCAAATTCAAATCCACAACAACTAAATTATGGCTGCCCCTGTCGCCATGGATGTCAAACCTATCACAACTTCCCATATGGACCTAGACCACCTTACCCTAGCGGACAGGGATTTTCAAATCAGAGATACAAGTGCATATGAGGTCCTCCTCAAATTTCATTGTTTGAGTCGGGACATATATCTAAACTAGTCTAATGACATTGGCCTTTGGGAATATAATTTGCCCAAATACCAATTTCCCCAAGTACATGTTTTTCCTAAAATTGTCCATATGTGCTATACGTGTTACATTCCCAGCCAAAGAGTTGTACTATCCCTTGCCCAAAAAGTCTTGTTTACCATCACAGTTGAATCAATCAATGAGATGTTACAACTTCAACTAGGTCCAAACCTAACCCCACTCTCAATTGGATATTTTTTAGACTAGTACACCAAGTTTATTCCATCAAAAATGGCCCAATTGTTCCAAACTTTCATTGTAGAAGAGCAACACATTCCCAAAGATGCCCCTCCATATGTTTCTGCCATTTTCTCAGAAAGGGGCAACTATATTATCACTATGATATCATGGGTTGTACCATTGATGAATTTGTTTATGATCTTATCCTAGCCTTCATGTCCATTTTCACCTTAATAAAGCCTCCTGCTACTATATTCAATTATGCCCAATTCATAGCTAAAAGGATGTATGAACAGTTTACTAGAATGCATAATGAGTGTTCAAGTACTCATCTGTACTTTACCATATGTTTTTTTATTATCAGTCAGACAGGTTCCCTTTCACCCTCTAGATGCTTGATACTAAAGGCCAACCTAGGTCTGTCATATTTTGGACTCCATTATTCCACAAGTATTCCTCACCATACACCTATAAATAATTCATTGACTCTTTTGTACATCCAATCATGACCATGCTGACAGGAAGTCCTCCACCCAGAATAAGCCAAGATATCAAAAGGGTTCTTCAATTGTCTAAGAAAATTAAAGTGGGTGATTGGTACCTTTACCAACACGACACTGAGATAAGAATATACAACTTCCAGCTTTCCCCATACAAACTCCCCAAATCCCTCCCCATGAGGTTATTTTCTCTAAAGTATTATTGGCAAATAATGAACTCTGATGAAGTAAATTTTGTCTCAACTAAGAAAAGAACTCAGTTCATATTCAAAAACCAATTAGGCCTTTTCATTTGCAACTCTAGAGAAGTAAGGCAAGAGGCAAATCTAATTCTGCAACAAATGAAGTTTCAAAACAGTTTTATGTGGAGATATGACCCTCAAGGGTTTATGACCAGACTCAGACAAAAGGTCAAATTGGAACCTTACATCCATCACCCCATACCAGAGATAGAAAGAATTCAAATCAATTCAAGTGGTTGGAAAACACTCTTGTAGAAAGGAATAGTACAAAGGTATATTTTGAAACTACCTTGATTGATTTAGAGAGACAGCTTGATGAAAACACATTCTTGCAAGTAACACCACAAGAAACAACCATGAATACCCCTGCTATTTTACAGACCCCTCAAAATGAGGAAGGGAATCCCAATAGGAATAGGGAGGGAGCCTCCACTTCATGCATGGACACGTCCAATGTGCAATTGAAGGTAGCTAGAGCAAAGGCTCAATCCTATTTCAGACCAGGAAAACACAGAAGGCTCAGCCGAAGTAACTCATATTGTGTTTGACATGAGCAGGCGCGCAACTCCATCTAGAGAAACTCAACAGCCATCCACATCACATAATCAAATGTTGGAAAGGTAGCTTAGTGCAAAAGTCTCCTCATTCAGTAGGCCTACTGATAAAGACAAAGACATTAAAGACAGGTATAAATAACTTAAAATGAGAAATGAGAAACTGAAGGCACAGCCTTATGCTCATAATCTCAAACTTACACCTACAAATCAAACTAGATTGATGTCAAATTTTGACATCAATGAGGGAAAGATGCAAATGCCTTTCATAAAGCCAATTGTGCAACCACCAAGAACATCAGCAGATTATAAAAAGATGATTTTGAGGTATTGGCAAGGGATATTCATCCCATTGACCAAATTTAATTACACAGACAGACTAGAGAAATGATTTACTCCACCATAATTGGAAAAGCCATAGCTGCCCATCAATTGTAGAATTCTTTGACCAATATCTCAACTCAATATCAGTTAGAGAAGGTCTCCTCACAAGCCAAGGATACTAGAATCAAGTATTTGGAGGACTTAGTGATTGAATTGGGACATGATCCCAAATACATCAAAGCCACTGAGAAACTAATTAAGAAGATGAATGATGGCACTGCATCACTTAAAAACAAATTGAAAGTACCTCAACTACACCATCTCCAGAGACAAGAAGTCTTGGAGAACTAGACCAGGCATGAAGAATTGATGGAATTAGTCCTAAAATTAAATGATCAGTTAAGGGAAATAGAGAAGGAATTGGACACTTTAATCTAATTGAAGCAGACTAATAGTGCCACAACCTCAGTGAGCATCATCCCAATAGTCTCATTAGTTATTCCTTCCATATTGGTAGCCTCATTGGCTCCCACATCCCCTATGGCCACAGCAGAATAGGTTTCAACACAGTCTACATCAGCAGTAGGTACATCAGATGAAGCAGCAAAATTGGTTAGAGCTATAGAGGAAATGTCCATACAAGCTACATAAATGAATAAGCTGAAAGAAAAGGTGACAAGCTTGGAAACTACTTACAAGCTTTCCAAAATCATGCACAAAGAAGAAGTGCAGAAATCTATTAGAATGAGTGAGAGATTAAAGGCCATGGAGAAGGACGTAACACTAAAAGAACGTCTTGGACAAGTTAAGGAACTGCTATGGTCAAATATCACTGACATTGTCAATGATATTTGGCCATCTATTCAGGTGATTTTTGAGCAAATAGATCTAATAAAGATGGCTACAAAATCCATCCAAAAGATAAAAGAGGAATTGGGAGAGATGCCCGAAGATGCCACCAGAATCATCCAATTCCTTAACAGTAAAAATACATATGAGCTTCAGGAATTCGAAATTGAGGAAAGAACTGAAATAATTTTGGAAGTGAGGAAGGTCCTTTCCAAGAGAAACTTGATGTTAAACTTGGAGGACAAGTGCCAAAATATGCAGGTAGCCATTGATAGATTTATGGCTAAGTTTCAAGTTTTTAGAGAGAAAGGGTTACTCAATCCCTTAGTCATAAATGACAAGCTCATGACACAGTAGGATTTCAACAACAAAATCAGAGAGCTAGCAAAAGACCAAGTGAAAACATATTCAATGAAGGCATTACCAACAGGCAAAGTACTATATCAGACATTTGAAAACTTGTTTTACCTCCAGCATGAGGTAAAACACGTGTTTATCAATAAGCCTACTTTTTCCAATTACATTGAGGCTCATGAAATATAAAAAAGGATTTTGAAGATCCAATTACCTAATCCTGAAATGTCGGAAAATTTGACTGATTTAATGTAAGAAAAGTGTAGTAAAAAGGTAAAAGTAAAACAGCCAAGTGAAAAGATGAAGACAGATCAGCAGAGTTAAAGAGTATCAATGTCAAAGAGTATCAGATGAAAACCAAAAGTAAAATAAGATTCCAGTGTGAAAGATCAAACATCAAAGCAGGACAAAGGGCTAAAATCAAGCCATAAAGGCCAGCAATACCAAAATAAATGGGACAGCATGAAAGCAATTCAATATTTGTCTCTATCTTCTTGCAAGAATATATTTTTATTTCCTAGATTAAATCTCAAATTAGTGTGAGATATTTTTTGTATAAATACTTCATAATTCAAAGTATGTAGGGTGGATTCCTAGACATTTCTATAGAATTTTGATCAAAAGGACTATAAATCTATTGTATCATTGACTGAGCCAGCAAGCTGGATTGATGAATAAAGACAATATATTTCATAGGATTCATGTGTTAAGCGAAGTGAAAACAAGTATTTTCTTATGTTATTGTTATCTTTCTTAAATATTTTCCACAATCTTTAATGTATTTCTGAATCTGAATGCTATAACTAGAACAACATCTCAGAATTTGTTTAATTACACTCTATTTTAACAATTATGCATATAAATGTTTTCAACTAATATCTAAGTTAAGGAATTCTTAGTTTCTCCTTAGTTTAGGTTGTTTCTTGCTAATCCAGATCAAGGATTCTTGATTACCCTTTGCTTTTGATTACCCTCTATTCCTCATTTATATCTTGGTTTGAGAACCCTTTCTCTCTCACCCTGATGAAAACCATTTCACCCCACTATCTCAAAGACCTTCACTTTACCCTGCTAGCTTGCCCTTTGAACATTCCCTTTAGTGAGTTGATCCAATTTTGTTTTCCTTCTATTGAATCCATAGCCCAATGGTCCAAAGACATCATTCTATCCATCTATTGTAGGGATTCCACCATCCAATCTTGAATAAAAATAAAAAACCCCCATAACATTCATAACTAGCTTGAAATCCAAAAAAAACTAGCTAAATCATATAGAGAGCACTCTTTGAGCTTAGGTTGGCTAGAGCCTATGCTCTAAAGTTGGTTTGTGGTTACCTTGGCCATTTTCTTTCTTCTAATAACTTCTAGAGAAATTTATGAGTGATAACATAGTGGTGACTCCACTGGGGACCAGCGAATCCTCAGTCCTAATAAATCTTTATTAAAATTCTAAATCTACATTTTGAGCCTCTTAAAGTCATTTGTTATAAGTTATTTTGAAAAAATCTCACAAAAACAATTAAAAATTTTTAAAATTCTAGCTTCTAGGAAGACTCATTTTACTAGGGCTAATCTGGATCCAAACCCTTCCCCAGTAGTTGATAATGCCAACCTAATTTCAGGAAAATCTAAAAAAGAAGAAATTTCAGTTAGCCAATTACCATTAGTTAAAGCTAATTCATGCCCTGATGAGTGGTTATTTTTAAAAGAACTTCCCTTTGATGTGCCATTTGATCTTTCATTATTTAGAGCAAAATTTGAAAATGCAATCGATGAAATTGTTCTAGATCCTGATTTTGTTGCATATTTTGAAATTCAACAGGCCAACAAATCAATGGATGTATACATTCTAAAATCTCCACAATCATCCATTAATACTGCCACAGCCCCTAAGCTTTCTGAATAATTATCCATTACTTTCAGTTCACCATTATTCACTTCAACTTCAACAAAAATACCTTCTGAAGTCCATTCTTCACCACCGTTTATACCTACACTCCCTCACCAACCTATCATTACTCATTCATCGTCTACTAGTCCTGGTTCTTCATCCACTACTGCATCATCTCCAATTACCTCAACCCCACATCTCAACATCTCCCAACTCACAGCAATGGAAAATAGATATGCTCCTCTTGTTTTACCTACCCAACTTCATGTTATGCCTACAGATTATCAGAGTAAGATTTTCTTGTTTGATGCTACTGGTCATTACACTGCCAACAGCGTGTAAAAAATATGTCTAACTGTTAGGCTAGGTAGTAACTCCATAAGGCAAAAATTATTCATGTATTATTCCATCAGGTAGGTCTTCATTATATAGATGAGGGAGAGACTATTCAGTTCATCTCTCGATGACTGTTCATATTTCTTATTTATCTATTTACATATATTCACCCTATCACAAGGATTTGGTGTCAACATTCCCCCCTTTAATCTAAAGGGATGTTAGTGAGTCCAAGCATCATTTTGAATCATTCAACCTTTTCTCTTCCAAGCGCTTTGGTGAAGATGTATGTTATTTGCTCATTTGTGGAACAACGGCGGAGATGGATTATTTTGGCCTCAACATGATGTCGAATCAGATGATATTTAGTATTGATGTGCTTCGTTCGATCATGGAACTTTTGGTTCTTGGCCAACTTTATTGCAAAGGTATTGTCAATCATGAGTGGAGTTGATTGTACTTGTTTTACCTACAAATCTTCAAGAATTTTCCTGAGCCACACAATTTCTTTTGTTTCTTCAGTTGCTACCACGTATTCTTCTTTTGTTGTGGAATCTACTGGAACTTATTGTTTGTGTGATCTCCAGGAGAGAGCCCTTGATCCAAGACTCATAGCATATCCTGAAGTAGTTACCCCAGTTTCTTTGTCTCCATCGAAGCCTGAATCAAAGTATCCAATCAAGTTGAAGTCGTCCACCTATGTATACTTGATTCCAAAGTCTTGAGTTCCCTTCAAGTACCTTAGAACTCTTTTTGTAGCAGACCAATGTCCCTCACAAGGCTTTTGCATAAACCTGGAGAGGATTCCAACAGCAAACAAAATGTCTGGTCTAGTAGTAGTTAGCTAGTTGATACTTCCTATAAGCTATCTATACTTTGTTGCGTCCTAAAATTCTATTCCTTCAATAGATGTGAGCTTTAAGTTTTGTTCCATTAGAGTAGTAAGAGGATTGCACTCTGTCATGCCAAACCTATTCAACAGATCTCCAATGTATTTCTTTTGAGAAAGAAACATGGACTTCAGATGTTGGGTTACTTCAATGCTAACATAGTAATGAACATAGCCCAAATCAGTCATTTCAAAACTTTTCCCCAATTCCTTCTTTATGGATGAAATGTAGCTTTCATTGTTCCCTATCATCAGAAGATCATCTACATATACCACAAGATATACAACTGTTTTGCCAACTTTCTTGACAAATAAAGTTGCTTCATCAAGATCATAATGTTTGAAATTGAGTTTTAGAAGATGCTCAGTTAGTTTTTCATACCAGGCTCGTGGTGCTTGTTTGAGGCCATACAAGGACTTCACCATTTTGCATAATGTATGTTCATGTCCTTTCACAGCAAATCCTTCAGGCTGGGACATAAAAACATTCTCTTTTAGATCTCCATTTAAGAAAGCAGTTTTTACATCCATTTGGTGGACTTTCCAACCATTTTGAGCTGCTAGTGCAAAGAGTGTCCGGATGGTAGCCCATTTTGCTGTGGGGGAAAAAGTCTCCTCATAATCGAGCCCTTCCTTTTGTGCAAAGCCTTTTGCCACAAGCCTAGCTTTGTGCTTATCAAGTGAGCCATCAACTTTATACTTGTTCTTGTAGACCGACTTGCAGCCAATTGGTTTGGTTCCTGATGGGGGATCAACCAACTTCCAAGTGCCATTCTTTATGAGGGCATCATACTCCTTTTGCATCGCTTCTTTCCATTCATCATGAGAAGCAGCTTCTTTGAAGCAAGTTGGTTCAAAATCCGTAGACAAGTTCAATTCACAATCATAAGAAACATCCATATCAACAGCTGAATTAGAGTCATCCACATCACCTCCATTTTGTCGGTTTGAATTTCTAGTTCTTGCCTTTCCAACCTCATCAGGATGAAAACTTTCAAGTGTCTTTGTCAGTGACTTTGGGGGGACTTTTTCAGATGATCCAAACTGCTCCGTTGATTGGGTTGGGACTGAATCAAGATTGAGTCTCCCAATTCTATCAATCACATCACTTAAAGCATCATCCATTGTTGGAGTTTCATGCGGGGGAGAGTGTTCTTCAGAAGAAGATTCCACATGTTGATCTAGTATAGGAATCCCCCCTTCAAGATGTGGAATCTGGTTATCAAATTATTGAAATGATTTTTCTTTTGCGAATCTATCCAAGCGATCAAGTTGTCGCTCAACAACATTGCCAGTTTTGGATGATTCAAGAAAAAATTACATCTCTAGATAAAACAAACTTCTTATTTACTTCATCATAGAGGCGGTATGCTTTGGAGGTGTTTGAATACCCCAAAAATATACACTTACAACTTCAAGCACCAAGTTTGTTTCTATGTACCTTTGGTATCAAGGCATAACAAGTGGAACCAAAGACCTTGAGATGCTTTACCGAAGGAACATGCCCATACCACATTTCATATGGAGTCTTGTTTCTTATAGAATTTTTTTAGGCAACTATTCTTTATATATGCAGCACATAGAACAGCATCAGCCCAAAACATTATCTTTACATTTTTTAAGAAGAGCATGGTTCATACCATATTTAAGATTTTTCTATTCATTCTTTCAGCTAAACCATCCTGTTGGGGATTATAAGGCATAGTTGTTTGATGTTTGATCCCATGTTGGTGAAGATAGTTTTCAAATTCATTTGATGTGTATTCTTTTCCATTATCAGTGCGAATAGACCCAATATGAGATTGTGCACCATTTTCAATCCATTTATGAAAATTCTTGAATGTTTGAAAAGCATCAGATTTTTTCTTCAATAAATAAACCCAACACATTCTGGTGTAGTCATCAATAAATGTCATGATATATTTATTTCCATTTTCAAAAGGAACAGGCATTGGACCACATAAATCTGAATGAATGATTTCAAGTTTTCTATGTGCTCTTGAATGTGAATCATGAAAGACTATTTGCTATGCTTTCCTAGAATGCAAGCATCACATTGCTTAATTTTCCTAGGAATTGTAGGCAAACCAGAAACACCATTTTCTTCAATAAGCGGAGACTATCATAGTTCAAATGTGCAAATCTAGCATGCCATAATAAACTTGATGGAAGTGTACCTTCTTCATGATGAGAATTGTATGAGAAATGTTGTGTATGAGAAGAGGTTCCTTACAGCTTGAGAAGCCTTTCTTCTTCTATTCCCCTCATGACAAGTGAGTGGTTAGATGCTTTTCTCACCTCAAGCTTGTCGTCAAACGTATGAATGGAGTGACCTTGCTAGCGAATGTGGACCAAGGACAGCAAGTTTCTCCTGAGCTGTGGGAGATATAGAACATGATGCAGAAGAAAGTTTGGAAGACCAGGCAGTTTAAGCCTGATTGTGCCAAGCCCTGATGGCTTGATTTTTTATTGGTCTACAAAGTATACTGCTCCATCAACATTATTAGTGAAATCTTCAAAAAAATCTTTTCTATGAGTCATGTGGTAGGTTGCTCCTGAATCAAACAACCAATCATTTTTCCAAGAAGCAAGTGAAGCATTAAATAAATCTTCATTTACTCCAATGTTAAATTGTCACACAAAATAGTGAGCGGATTCAGGTGCTTTACCTTTGTCTGTATCATCAGTTTTACCTTTCTGTTGGTTTGTTTTCTGCTCAATTTTGTCCCATGGTAGCTTGCATGTAGAGACATCATGTGATCCATTTCTTTTGTAGCATATGCAATGCAAATATGCCTTTTCTCCTTGAGAATGTCTACCCCCCTACCTCTGAAATATCTTCCTCTTCCTCTTCAACCACATCTTCCTCTTGTATAATCTTGAGCAGGATGCTTTTCTTTATGAGCAAGGCACACAGCCTCTTTAGAAGATTCAAGGGTTTTCTTCTTTCCAAAAGCTTTCTCTCTTTCAGCAAATTTTTTCACAAGAGAGTCAAAGGTTATATCTTTGAGATCCCATTTGCTTGCAATGACTGAAGATAATTGGAATAAGTAGGATAAAGTGCCTTGAAAAAAGAAATAAGGGGAATATCCAATTCAACCTTAGTGTATTTGATATCGTGCATTATAGACTTTACTTCAGATGCAAGAGCAAGAGGATCATTATTTTGCAGTTCAAGAGTGAAGATTTTAATCATGAGTTGAACAACTTCAAGTGCAGAATGTGAGTCATAGAGTTCTTTCAGCATTTGTAGGGCTTCAAAGGCAGTTGAATATGACAAAATATGGCTACTCGCCTCTTCATTTATAGATGTTGTGATTAATGCATAAGCTTTGCTTTTCTTGTTTTCCCAAATGACGAGCTCTTTGTCTGAGGTAGGTTATACTGGTTCATTGTCTCTGTCTCTAACACACACTCCTTTCCACAACTCATTGAAAATGAGGGTGTGTTTTATCATCTGAGACCATTTAGGATAGTTCTCCTTGCCAGTGAGAACTATTCCCACCATGGATATGATTGAATGCATTTTGTAAAAAAAAAATTACCTCTGCTGATAAAAAATACTTCTGCCAATATACTGTAAAATTGTACTTCTAGTGGTAATTTTTTTTTTTTTACAGCAAAATAGTTGAAATATTTATCAGAACTTCAAGAAGCACAATACTACAGAAGGAGTTGCTCCAAGATATTTACAAAATGATTCAACTAGAACAAACCATACGCCTTAATTTTCAAAGCCAGTGCGCTAGTGCAGCATAGTATTAGAAGTTTATGATCCCCAAACAAAAAGTCTACCACCAGTACTTTCTAAACAAATACTCGGCTATAATAAAATGAAGCACCAGTTAGATAAATATATATACTATTTTTTTTTCCATCAATTCCTTAGATTTTCACACCTGAATCACTCTAAGGCCCAGTGATTTTTAAACTCACGCACTTCTCGATTCACCACATCCAGTCCGCCTGCCACAAAATAAAATTTATCTATCTAAATCTCCATCTCTTTGTGATCAATGAGAGACAATTTCAATGGATGTTGCAGAGGCAAGTCTCAACATAAGTATGTTGGAGTTCATTCGCTGCCATTTACTGGAAGTGGAGGGCGATATTGACATCATGTCAAGCCAATGGGTGAAGACCTCACAGCAAACAACGAACCCTTCAAGATTGGGAGACCAATAGTCGATGTCCCTCCGAGCACACATCAAATTCCTGAAAACAGTGACTCATGGATCCACTTATTCTTTCGCTTGAGACTCAGTATGATCGCTTCGTCGAATCGATTGCTGATTATTTTGAATTAGTCCACCATCTTCAAAGATGCAGCGAGGACGCCAAAAGATTGGACAGAAACCTTTTCGCAGCGGCGATGCAGTTGATAAGGGAAATAAATATTCAACAATATTTATTGGATGGGCAGAGCATTCAACCATACCAAGCAGACATCAATGGAAAAAGGTGGAAGATGCTGTGATAAAGAAAAATGACAAAGAAATCGAAACCATCTTAGCATTGGAACTAAAATTGGTTTTGGAATTGCAAAAGGCCAAAGGCCTTCAACATTTCAGGAATTGTTACGAGAATTTGAACCTGCAGTAGCAGTGTTAACCTCAGTAGAGGAACCTAATAACCTGTGTGGAGCAACGTTCTGGTGACAGTGGCAGCAGCGTTTTTGAATGGAGAGATAGCGCTTTGTATCGAAGGCTATTTTGAATGGAGAGCAGAGCAGCAGAGGAGCAAAATAGGGAGTTACAAAGGGCATAAAAGCTAAAAAAAGGAGCTGGCTCTGATACCGTGTCAGGCCAGGTAGTAACTCCATAAGGCAAAAATGATTCGTGTATTATTCCATCAAGTAGGTCTTCATTATATACATGAAGGAGAGAATGTTCAGTTCATCTCCCAATGACTCTTCATATTTCTTATTTATCTATTTACATATATTCACCCTATCACAAGGATTAGGTGTCAACGCTGACTTTTTTGAATTGCATGAAATAGTTGAGGTAGATGTCCAAATGAGACTCTTTGCCCAAACTTTGACTGGTGATGTCAAGAAGTGGTTCAAAGCCTTTCCTGCCAACCATATTGCAAACCTAGCAAATTTACAAAGGTTGTTTATTGATAGGTGGGAAAAGAAAAAGAATCCCCTACAAATCCTTTCAGAATATGAGAATATTAGAAGAGGGCCTAATGAAACTGATCAATATTATTGCACTAGATTCAATAATATATATAACGCAACCCAATCAACCTTAGGCCCCCACCTAACTTAGCATTAATAAATTTTCTTGATGGTTCTGACACAGATATGGCATACAAACTTATGGAAATAAACTTCCCAACACTAGAAGAAATTCAAAGTGTAGCAGTTAGTGTAGAAGCTAATTTGCTAGCTAAAAGGGCTAGAGTTAGAAATGAAAGTAGAGGAACTGCAAAGGATGAAACTTCACCATCTGACATTAAAATAGATAGTTTAGCCAAAAGTATGGAAATACTAATGGATAGAATAGAGAACATAGAAAGGAAACCCCAATGGGATAACCAACAAGCACCTCCAGTTAGAAACCCAAATTTTAGAAAAAACCAAAACATTGGGAAAAATAGATTGGATTAGAATATTAGACCTCCTTTTCAAGAAAATTATGCAAATACATCCCATCTCGAAGATCCTGAACAAGATACGCAAATTAACCTAATGGGAATAAATAATGAGGACATTGTTTTTCTAAACTAAGATGAGTAGGAACTATATATGCAAGAGCAATTACAGTTACAATTTGGGGGATCATTTGATTAAAAATAGAGATATGATTCTACTATCTTTGAAGTTCATAAACATTATAACCTAAGAAGCAAAAAGAATTTTGATCTCCGTGACCAAACTAAGAAAACAATACAAAATCAACCCAAGAAAATAAAAGAATCCCCTATTTCAAAAATCCTCCAAATTCTCCCTAGGGAAAACCCAAAACCTTCTAGCACCACAATTGTAGACATAACCTCTGATCAACCTTTTGCTGATCAACCATCCACTTTATTTCACCTAAGGATCTCGTGGACAAAGCTCAAAACATCAGATTTGAAAATCCATATAAGGAGGTCCCCAGTAAAGGAAAAGAAGACATGGCTACTCAAGTCCTTGCTGCAAAAAATCAAAACCTTCAAACAGAAAAAGTCTCTTTGCCATTCAATTTGGGAGTAGAGATAGCAAAGCTAAAGATTTTAGTTCCTTTAATAGAACTAATAAAGAATGAAACTTATAAATCATAGATAACCCAAACCTTAAACATTTCTAAAAATTAGGATTCAGTCAACTTGTTTGGCGACCAACTAGAACTAATATTTGGTCCAGATGTTAATGGAAAACCATTAGAATGGGGAGTTCCTCCTTTTTATATTAGCCATAGTATCCATGACAAAATTCTACACAATGCAATGTTGGATTTTGAGGCCTCTCACAACTTAATGCCCAAATCAGAGATGGAGAAATTAAACCTATACATTACAAGGTCTTACAAAGACTTATTCTCATTTGACTGCAGTCAAGTAAAGTGTCTAGGATTGATTAAAGACCTGTGTGTCACTTTATTCCAATATCCTGCCAAAATCATCCTTATGTATACTGTAGTTGCTAACATCCCACCAAACTATGGCATGTTGTTATCCAAATCATGGGTAGCCAAACTTCATGGATCCTTACAAGTAGATATGTCATATGCAACAATCTCTGTTTTTGAACAACCTAAGAAGCAATACTGAGAAACCTTAATGAAATATATGGTAAGTAGCTAGGATCGGACTCAAAACTTTCCCATCTACTCCATACACTCAGATATCAATTCTTTTATCCTGTATAATGTTGATCAAACACAAGAAAAAATTTCAGACAGTACTAATACAAAACCAAAAGAAATTACAGTTTCTACACAAAATGAAATAGACTAGACTACAGAACTATTCAATCAACAAGATGGTCAAATTGCTATAAACTGTGAAAAGTTTGTTGCACCATATAGTGTAAAAATAGATCATGAGATGTTCTAGCATTTAGATTTTGATGGATCAGTCAATAGGTTAGGAGCAGGAGCGGGAGTGTGGATATATAATTTGGAAAATAATTACTCAGAAGGCCATGCATATAGATTGAATTTTAAATGTACCAATAATATGGCCGAGTATGAAGCATTTATTTTAGGTCTTCAGTTAGTTAGGAATCTAGGAGCTAAAAGAGTTTCTGTCATGGGAGACTCTGAACTAATTGTGAAATAGATTGATGGTGTATATATGACAAAGCACTGTATATTAAGTTGTTATAGGGGAACTATTGTAGAAATACTTAACACTTTCCTAGAATCAAGGCTTGCAGTAATTCCTAGAAAACATAACATGCAAACCCGTAGTTTAGTAATGTTTGCTAGCACCTACAAATTACCCTTCTAGCCCAACCATCAGTATACTATTGAAGTTAGACACAGACCTGCAATTCCAGACAATTTCAAGAATTGGCAAACATTTTTTTGATGATAAACAGATAAATAACTTTTTAATTTCACAAGAGCAGTTTACCAATAACAATATAGATACTGATACATCAATAGATATTGACACTAAGGATAAGATAGTAATAAATGAGATAGAAGTTGATGAAATAGATAGACTCAAGCCAACTAAATTTACCAAAGTAGATGTAGATAACTTAGAGAAAATTGAGATTGATGAAATAATCAGTGAAGAAACTGAAGTAATTAATCTCCAGGATAACTTCTTACCCAAAGGATTCACCCCTCTGGAAGATTTTTTTGATTCAAATGATGTTCCTAGGAAACCTAAAAAGGAACCTTCAAGGTATGATGTAGAGGAATGTAATATAGGCACTCATGAAAACCCTAAATTGATCAAACTTTCAAAATCATTATCCTCAATTGAAAAAGTGAAATACATTGAGTTGTTCAAAGAATTTCAGGATGTCTTTGCTTCGAGTTATGAAGACCTCAAATCCTATGACACCAACATCATCCAGCACACAATTCCTATTAAAGAAAATCAAAATCCCTTCAAACAAAAACTTAGAACAATTAATCCTATCTTATTACCTGCAATTGAAAAAGAAATTTAGAGGATGTATGATGCCAAAATAATTGCACCAATCAGATTTTCTGATTGGGTCTCAAACTTGGTGCCAACTACAAAGTGTCATTAAAAGACAATTACCCTCTCCCAAAATGAAGCACATTTTATAGAGCGTAGTTGGATCAACCAAAATCTCATTGTTGGATGGTTTTTCTAATTACAACCAAATATTGGTTCATCTAGAAGACCAACCCAAAACTTCCTTTACTACTCCTTGGGGCACATTTTTGTATGTGAAAATTTCTTTTGGGCTAATGAATGTAGGAGCCACTCTCCAGAGGGCTATGGATATAGCCTTCACAAAAGAAATTCATGATTTCCTTGTGATATATCTAGATGATATCACTGTATTTTCAAAATCTGACAATCAACATTTGGATCATCTAAGGCAAATTTTTATTAAATGCAGGAAATTTGGAATCTCTTTAAACCCCAAAAATTCCTTGTTTGGGTTAGAAGAAGGAAATTTGTTATGTCACATAATTTCAAAAGATGGTATAAGAATAGGCCCTGGTAGAATCGAAGCCATCCTGCAAATAAAATACCCTAGGAACATTAAAGAGTTACAAACTTTCTTAGGAAAAATTAATTTTCTTAGAAGATTTATATCTAATTTGGCAGAGTTAATTAGATCACTAAACAACATGCTTAAAAAGGACTCCACCATAAAATGGACTATTGAGGCTAAGAAATCCTTTGAAGGCATTAAACTAGCCTTGACTAAAACACCTGTGTTAACCAGTCCTAAATATGATAGAGATTTCATCTTGTTTTCCTTTTCTTATGAGCACATAATTGTTGCAATTCTAATGCAAAAAAATGACCAAGGCTATGAACAACCCATTTCTTTCTTCGGAAAAGCCATAAGATATTCCCCCTTGAAATATAATATAATGGAAAAATAAGCCTTGGCTTTAGTCAAAGCCGTTAAGGACTTTAGGGTATACATCTTATATTCTCATATAGTAGCCTACGTTCCTAATTCAGTAGTTAAAGACATCCTAACTCAGGATGGTCCTGATGGAAAGAGGGGAGAGTGGATTGCTACTATTTTAGAGTACAATATAGAAATCAAACCTACTAATTTAAGGGCCAAGGTTTAGCCAAACTCATGGCTGAATCAAACTGTCAAACCTTGGATATAAACTTTATTGCAGCAATAGATAATGAATAGGAGATGGTGACTCCACTGATCAGTCAAGCCTTTATTCAATAACCTTAGTATGTTGATATGATTTATGTTTTACTGAATTTACAAGCTTCTCTTGAATTATCTAGGACTAAAAGTAGGTTTTTGAAGATGAAATCCTTGAAATTTTGTATATTAGAAAATTCTTTGTTTTGGAGATATCATGAAGGTATTCTTCACAATTTCTTATTAAAAGATGAGGCTAACGAGATTTTTTAAGTGTTTCATGCAAGTGACTGTGGAGGACACCTTTACTAGAGGACCACTACAAATAAAATCCTCAGAGTTGGTTTCTACTAGCCTACCGTGTTTCCTGATATCAAAACATATGTGACCTCTTGTCACAAATGCCAAATTTTTTAGGGGAAGAAAAATCTCTTACCTTTACCCCTCAAGCCAATCTCTGTAAAAATACATTTTCAGCAATGGGGTTTAGACTTCATTGGTGAAATTCACCCACCCTCCTCTGCCCAGCACAAATGGATCCTCACAGCCATAGACTACTTCACAAAATGGATATAAGCCATACCTTCAAGGCAAGCCACAGATATTGTTATCATAACCTTCCTTGAAACCAATATTCTATCAAGATTTGGATGTCCAACTAAGCTCATTACTGATAATGCGGTAGCTTTTAAATCTACAAGAATCATAGAATTTTGCAATAAATACCATATCACCCTTGGCCATTCCACAGCCTATTACCCTCAAGGTAATGGACTGGCGGAATCCTCAAACAAAAGCCTAGTAAACATCATCAAGAAGTTACTAGAGGACAATAAGAAAACTTGGAACAGAAATCTAGTCAATGCCTTATGGGCAGACAGATTGACTACTAAGAAATCAATTGGTACTTCTCCCTATCAACTAGTTTATTGGATGGAAGTTGTCTTTCCATCCTCTTTGAGAGTACCAGTAATGAAGATACTTCAAGAATTGCAGGTTGAACCTAATATTATCTAAAGAATAATCAACCAAACTATTCATCTACAACAAACTAGAGAAGAGGTCTATGTCAGGTCTCAAGTTGTGTAGGAAAATATTAAAAAAAATTGATAAGAGAACCAAGGCTGAAGATTTCTACATTGGTGACAAAGTGCTCAAGTGGGATTCAAGAAGGGAAGACAAAGGCAAACATGGGAAATTTGATTTCCTATGGAAAGGTCCCTATGTCATTTATTCTTATAGAGGAAATAATGCTTTCTTCTTGAGAGAAACTAATGGTACAAATGCAAAAGGTGGGCCAGTAAATGGTCGAATACTAAAACATTACTTTGAACCAAGTTACTAATTTTCATTTCCCATTTGTACATACTTTATTTTACAAAGTCTAGTTTGGATTGTATGGTGATCTTTGAAGTTAAAGCCTGAAGAGAAGGCCCTGAGATTTAAAATATTTACTATCATAAGTATCAATAATGCAGATTCACAAAAGGACACTTTGCAAGGTAACATCAACAAAAATTCAAAGGCTACTAATCTTTAGAGTTCTTGACATTTCACTAGAAAATGCCATCCCCAAGTGGAGCCACTGTTAGGTTCATATACCAATAGGAGTCATAATTTTGAATTACTAAGGTTAAGCCTTGTAATATTGTACATACATTTTCTTTCTGCAAATGTTTTCCATATTAAAAATAAAATAAAAATGTAAAGAGGGTGTGTCCTAAAAGAAATATCAAAGGACAAAAAGAATAAGAGAAGGTCAAAAAATGACATTGAAAGTGTGCAAGTCTGAATGCCACTACTATTTACTTGTATGCATAATAATGATTTTGTGTAGCTTGTTATTCATGCCACACTCCATGGTATGTAGGTTTTAACCCCGTACGGAAATTACCTGCATACGAATTCTAAATCACAGGAAAAATAAAAATGCGAGAGCATAACACATAAAGCATGTATACACAGAGATTTCCCACTGGATCCCAAAACCGGGACTACCAGCTTGACTTTTCATTATGTTCCTTTCAATGTTACAATACATATTTATACATGCT
>APFE030121165.1:74393-128915 GCA_000404065.3 Pinus taeda
CCACTGAACAGGGTCTACCACAGCCCCGAGCGAAACCCCTCAGCAACAAAGGCGTCCCCTTGAAGCCAAAACAGCTCTAATACCAAATGTAGGTTTTAACCCCGTACAGAAATTACCTGCATACGAATTCTAAATCACAGGAAAAATAAAATGCGGGAGCATAAGACATAAAGCACGTATACACAGAGATTTCCCACTGGATCCCAAAACCGGGACTGCCAGCTTGATTTTTCATTATGTTCCTTTCAATGTTACAATACATATTTATACATGCCGAAGCATCCGATACCATGGACCGAAAACCATCGCATCCAAAACCATCGCGTCCAAAAAAAACATGTGCGAAAATCATGCACAGAACCATAGGTGGGTCCGCCCAACCTAACATAGGGTCCAAAACCAAAATTTTCCAGGGTGCTGCCTCGGACCCCACAAAGTGGGGTTACGGGTACCCCTCAAACCCCCTGTTAACTATGTGGAAAGAATATAACACAACCCAACATGGTAATCAAACTGTTTAATCTTGGTTATTTCATGCTTTGAATTTTATGTTTATAGTTAGAGAATAAAAGTTGACCAAATAGTTTCATCTTGGCAGATCATTATATAGGTAGAGAAAATAAAAGGAGCTCATCAGTTTAATCTGAGCCCTTGGATGATATAAATTTAGAATTAGATAGATTACTTTTCAAAAGAAAAATGGATGGTAAGGGTTTACTAGTCTAAATGCACCCAAATAAAATGAATAAAAAATGGTAGGGTAAGTAATGGGTAAGTAGAAGAAAGGTTGTTGAAGTATAAAGTTGATTGGATCAAAACACATGCTTCATGCTTAGACACATATTTCAATATGTATAATCAATTATGGAAGCAAAAACAAAGGTTTGAAAGTTAATGTGATTAACCCCCCCTCATTCTTTTTTTCCCCTTACTTACTAATTTCCTATCCACAAATATGTTCTAGTACTTTAAATCCTTCAAATCAAAGAGGCTCAAAGCATTTCTCTGACTTTTGGTGGGACCGAACCCTCAGCTTAATGACTTATGGACATCAAGTGTTAGAATCCCCTTCATAAAAATCATTTCCCCCTAATTACCCTAATAAAAGCCCTTTTTCCTAAGGATAAACTTCATTTGCCTAGGAAAAGTAAAGCAACTCCATGTTAAATTCTATTTCATTCAAAAAACCCACAAAAGTGTTTTATCCTAAGTATGAAATATATGTGAATAAAATGTGCAAATTTTATATTATGCTAACGGTATGCTCACTCCACTCATTTCATATTAATTTTTAACTTTATTATATAAATCCCCATATACCTTTTCCCGTATATTAATTAAATCCCCTATAATAAAAATCCCAATCCTTATTTTTTATATAAACTATATAAATTACCCTATATTCCTAACAAAATCCATTTAATACATCACTGTGCAGTAGGGTTAATCCAATCCCATCATTAAGCCCCACCGAATTGATGAAACCCGTGATTAAGTCTTAATTAATCCCAAACCGCCAAGGATTAAAGCCATGGGCCACCCAGACACCTCACCTCTTATCACCCGCACACATCCCTCACCTGACTATCATCCGATCACCATCTCCCTGTTATAGACATTTTTGGGCACTTCAACCCAATCATAAATGTCCATAAATTGAGGGCTCCTAAGTCCCTAAAAGTGTTGCTTCACTGCCTAAAGGAACAAGGTCAACTGATTACATCATCTCCCAGAAGTTCTCCACTGAAAACTGCTCATAAATGGTCAAAATTGGACCATACTAAAAGCTCAATGTAGAGGGTGCGAGGCATATCACCTTCCCAGTGTATAAGGTGTGATGCATACTGTTTTGCTCCTCTGTAGGGTGCGATGGTCGGGAATGGACAAGCGGCAGGGACAAAAATACGAGCTAGAAGATCATGGAATCTTCCATAAGCTTCCCCTCTGACACTTGCCTCTCCATTTTCGACCAGGGATGAGTAAGAGATCATTATTCTCCAAGTGGATGCAGGAACTATCAGAGAGAAGACACTAATATAGATCCCAGAAGATGACTCACCTCTCTGTAATCATCTATACATGGATCCCTCACCACAAATATCCAGGGGCTGGAATTTTGTATCTTATAGAGAAGTGTTGTTGGTTTTCTTGTGTACATTCACAGTGTTGGGTGATCTAGCTTTGCTTGAGGTGAAGAAGGGCTTCTTAGCTGGAGGATGATGCTACGTCAAAGCACATCGTTGTAATCCTCTTGCTACTTTTCATCTGAATAAAGTTATTCTTGTTTCCTTCCATATTCTTGTGTACTTGTTTATATATGCATGTATATGGTTAATACACATCTGATCCTGTATTATTTATGAATTTAGATCCTTGTTTCTTGCATAGTATTATGTTGCTGTGATTCCACAGCTTCTTTTAAAGCTGGGTAGACAAAGAAGAAGCGGTGAAGCTCTATCAAGAAGGAGAGGAAATCAAGCGCAAGACTCAGGTTGGTCTTCTTGGTCCTCCTCTCGTCTATTTTCATAAAAGGAAACAACAATAGACTTTGATGGTTTGTTTCTAAGATAGCCACCCATCTAAGTGGGAATAGCAGCATCTGAGTGGACGCTATTCCTGGATAACAAAATGGCGACTCCGCTGGGGAGTGACTAGATTACTTGTTAGCCTATCTATCCTTGTTTCTTTTATAAACTTGCAGACGGAGCCTGAAGTCAAGCTAGCCAGCCTTTGAACTGCATTTTTCATACAAATGCAAAGTAGATCAATGCTGCTTCAGTCTATCTCCATGTTTTGTTTATGAATTAAACAATAGATCTGCGAGAAATCTAATTGCCCTAAGTGGTGGCTCTAGTAACCTCTTAGATCATCCCTGTGTTTTACATACACGGATCTTTACTTATTCAGCCTAAACACCTGAACTAGATTGCGAACTGTGAGTGAAATCCCGTTCAAAGTCTCGCACTTCTACCATCGCACCCTGCCTTCAAGGTAGCCTGTATGCATGCACTTCTCGAGTGCAATAGGTGCGCTGCATACTGAGTTCACTGTGTAACAGGTGCGATGGTCAGGGAGGGTTAACTTTACCCTCCAACTGTGGATTTTTCTCACTATTTTTAGTCTTATTCAAGAGTTTTGTTGTCTGTAGTCAATGTGATTCTGTGAAAACCCCCTTCTCTTGCATTATTGCGCCTCCTTAGTGCAAAGAACTATAAATTTTTTTATGTATTGTGCGTTGTTTTTAGTTCTCTTTTGCAAAAACTAGCATAGTCGAACTATCATCTCTAGATCTGAAAGTGTCGTAGCTGTCGTTTTCAGTTTTAGAAAGCAGTCCCTTTTTTCTTGATAGTCGATTATACAGTTACTCTTGCATAGTATTTGAATTAGTAATTTTTAAAGTGTCGAAAAGCAATTTCCATTTCAAAATCGCAAAGTGTCTCTCTTGTTTTCACTTCGTTTTGAAAAGGAATTTTGTTGACTACTGTCACTTTAAAAGTAATTCAATTTTGCACATAGCTTTCTTAACGTCATTCACACATTAAGAAGGCTGAAAAAAAATACATGCATGTGCATTTTTATTTTTTATTGCTTGGCTTGATTTAGGACTGTGCATTTAGTGTGTGCTCTGTGCTCTGTGAAGAAAAGATTCTTGACTTTCTTCCCTTTAGTAGCTAGGATTTTCATTGCTGAAAGAAGATTGAACGTTTGTTTATCATTTTAGACTGCATTTTAGGAATTATATATACATCACGTGGTGAACCTGAAAGGCAAACTATTAAGCAATATCAACTTAAAATAAATTCAATGAATCTAACAACACTTTGGAACTTAACGCACAACATCTAGAGGTCTAGGCTAGAGATGTATTCTAGCATCGTAAAACCTGGTAAATGTTGTTTTCAGTGTTGTTTGGGTGATTCCTCCACTCTAATATGGCAAGTGCCAGTATGGAGTTGTGCTCCCACATACCATCGAGTATATATTGGCAGACCACAATAGGCTGCATCCTTTATCCTTAGGAAGCCGTGTCTACCACCCTATCAATCGCAATGCACCAAACACAACATTCGGGAAAATTGACTGCCGTACCGTAAAAAGTATTCTGCAGTTTTGTGATTGGTTTGGTAATCCTCTTTGCCTAGATCTCCAGGGAATTCCATTTTTCTCCTTTTCAGACTCCTTAAAGGAAAAGGTCCTCTGAGCACTTGTCACTTCAGGCTCAGTAAAAATCGAAGGCGACTAGAGTCATCTTTTTTTTTTTCTCGACTCTTTAAAATTGAAAAAACAAGTTGTGTCAAAGCGTCTAAAAATTTATTTTAATCGGAATAATGTCACAAATTCCCCCATTGATCTTCAAGTTGAGAAAATGGATTCTACCAACCAAGGGTTTCCCCTTAGAGGAAATCCTAGTCCCTTCTCCTCTTGGGGAGATGTTGGTGCACCCCATATGGCCACTTTGTCACTTCCAGAATTGACAATTGGTTTTCCTGTCTGGCTCTTCTCTACCTCTGTCATTCAGAACCCCATAATTCCTGAACAATCTAATTGGCAACTAGACGACACTAGAGTTGCCTCCCAACCTTCTACTTCATCTGATTCTCCCTGTCCTCCTTCCTCTTTGCTTGGTAAAGCCGATAAAGCTAAAAATCAAGTAACTAAGAAGAAGAAGAAGCAGAAAGAGAAAAAGGAAAAGAAGAAAAAGGAACCAGAATCAAAAGGGAGCAACCAAGTATCATCTAGTGAAAATTCTCACACCACACAGTCAAAACCTAAATCTCCTTGTGTCATTTGCAATGGAGACCATTATCACCGAGATAGTCCCTGCATCCCTCGGATCTTAAGGGACTGGTCTCCTCGTTTGCACAATCTGGTAGTGTCAACCTCTAATGATCATGTTGAATGCTCACCATCAACTAGTGAAAGTGAAGCACATGGACAAAGAAGGAATCCCATATTTCCTTGTAAGTTGTGTGAAGTCAATCACGCCGTCCACCGTTGTCCCTTCCTTGACGAGGCTAAAATAGTTTTGGATGATCGTCCGGTTTCATCACTACGAATTCCTCCTGGATATAAAAAACTCTTTCCAAGTCCTCCACCGGTTGAAAATATTGTTGGCTCGTCATTGTGGTCAGCCAAAGCGTCTATCATTGAAAATGAACCCTCTGAATCCATACCAGACGAAAGTCAAAGGGTCAATACGGCAGTTGACCCGGTCTTACCTTCAGAGTTTTCATCTTCGAATGATGCTGTCACTGAAGAGAAAGAGAACGACACCGTTCAAATTCTTTTCATCAACACAAACTCCGATGAGCTTGGGGGTAGTCCTCCCATTCCTTTGTTGCAGGAAGGAAGTTCATCAGAGTCATATCTGGTCGTCTATTTGGTCCCACCACCAAGCAACCTAGTCATTTCCTTCAACTGGAATCTACTAGGCAGACCATGTTTACCAGCCATTGTACCATTCAGAATCATTGTACAAGCTTACAGAATGGTCATGGTTGGTACCATCATCAATGAAGGGGCTTCTGTGAGTATCCTTTCCTCAACTTCTTGGAAAGCACTTGGTTCGCCATTGCTTTTGCCTGAAATGAGAAATTTGACAGGCTTCGACAAGGGAACCAGTTGTCCATTAGGGATCCTTCCAAATGTGCCCATTACTTTGAGAAGGAAAATTGTTCACATGAACGTTATGGTAGTTCAAGGACCTTTATATTATAATCTACTCCTTGGATGTGACTATATTTATTGCATGGGAGCCATCATCTCCTCACTCTTTAGAGTAATGTGTTTTCCGCATGAAAGCAGAATGGTTAAGCTCGTGGACCAAATGTCATTCCCCAGATCACACATGGCAAATAGTCAAATGCCATCCCTAAATGGTATTTTCATGCAAGAAATGTCTCATCGGTCTCCAGTCCGTCCACCTGATGAGCGCGAGTGATTCAGGAAGATGTGACTGAAACCCGGGTGGCATGCACCCTGGTCTGCTTCAGCAGAAAAACTTTGGGTATAGGGTAGGTTTCGACGAAGGATATATGACTAGTCCGATACCCGTCCGTATAGGAAAATGGGATTAGACCGGATAAGATACCTCTGTTAGAAGGTAGGCCTTTCTCGATAGAACAAATGTTTTGTCTGCAAATTGAAGGGTAACCTGGAAACTCTACTTCGCTATACCTAGGGGCATGCAAACCTTTCCGCATGCAAGCGAAGAGCGGCTTTTTATTTTTTAAATTTGTAGGACCTCTAACCCTTTAAACCAGTAAGGCCAGTTTTTTCCTAACTTGCATCAAGAAAGGATCCGTGGCAAAGCTTGAGAGATGTAAGCCACTTCAAAATAGCATCTCGAATGAGACATTCTAATCATACGACTGGCAAGCAATGTTGTCGCAGAGTTCAAGCTCATTAAAAAATAAACTCTCCACGAGCGTTTTTAGCACATAGTTCAAGCTCGTTAAAAAATAAATATAAGTCATGAGAAAATGTTTCCCCCAGCATTTAAGCTCGTTAAAAAATGAACCGGTAAATAACCATTGTGAATGCCTTATCGCCAACTTTTGAGCCTTGGTCGTGTTCTCGCCATAACCTCCGCTCTGTTTTTAGCCAATCATTCACCCCCATATGATTGTTTACCCCTTCGAGGAACATCTACGAAGATTGATTCGGTTATCCATCCTTGTGACACTCCCTTGATTGGAAAATTCCAAATCTTACCCGGAATCAGCTGCTACCCGAAACCATCACTCGTTCTTTGAAAACGAGTCTTCTTTAAGCTCTTTTCACCTAACTCATAAAATATGAAAAGATTGCCGAGCAATTGGCCTCTCCGGATCGTTAAAGGCATCAGAAGTGCTATCCTCCTCTAGATTTTAATCTTTTTGGACCTGAGGGATTATTACACAAAAAGATCGAGCGCTTGTATTGTTCGGCTTGTTAAAACTATCGAAAATTCATCCCTTTTTTATTATTTTATGCTTTTTCAGACTTAAGGGATTATACAATGAAAAACAATATTTGGAGTCTCCTTTCTGTTTCTTTCAGACTCTCTAAAATTGAAAGAGACCGAGTTATCTTTGTCATTAAACTCGTTAAAACCGAATAGCGACAAACTTGTCCAAATGGACGAGAACGAGTTTCACTGTCACTAAGCTCGGTAAAATATAGTGACAGGTTCGCCTGAAGGGTGGATTATAGAACAAGCATATGTTATCCTCCTCAAGCTTGACAAAAATAAAGAGGTACTGGTCAGCAATGACTGGGGAAAATTGGGAAGAAAACTTGAAGAAACTTTATTGGTAGCAAGTCGCTCTCGAACATGACACTTTCCTTTCACATCCATGCCGAGTTGGGTCGTTTCGTTCACTGGTCATCACCATTGGTCCGTCACACCATCCATCTTTGGGGTTAATGCTACTGATCCATCGTTAATGTCACCGACATGTTCAAGAGAAGTCATTCAGACAATTCACCCGTGTCTCACCCATTGCAATACATTCATGCTTCATTCCTTCATGACCGCCACCCTGAACCCTGTATTGTCAGTTTGTTTTCACCTCCAAAATCATTTGCTTCGTTCCATGTTGTTGATGTGGGATTCCTTAAGGTCCTCCTGCGATGGGTCACTTCTTGTTGACATTAGCTCATTATCCAAGAAGTTGACTTAGGAACAACCCTTTCAGTACTTTGAAGCTTGCATGCCTCAATGGCAAGTTTCTCAGTTTCGGCGATAGGTTTACATCAATGGCCTTCGACCGAGAGATTTTGCGTGGTGTCTGACGCCAAGTCCCTTTTTCACACCATGTAAACTGTATTGTAGTACCTTGAGGGTCATTGTCATTATTGGTGATTCCTCTCGTGCCTGTTAACAACTTACATCATTGGCTGGTAATCAGGCGATGTCTTTCCATGTTTGACCCCAAAACATTTTTCACATGGATCGACTTGTACTCCGAGTGAAGATTGAACAAGTTTTGAAGACCCTGGATCTAGTTTCATCCATCCGGTCTGTGATATATTCAGGAATATAAAGACATTAAGTGTACATCATTTCTGAACAGATGATCATCCAAATCAAAGGATGATGCGTCCATATCATCAGTCTGTCACACAGACGATTGTCTGTCCTATGTACATGGAAATGAATTTATAAAGCTGAGCATGGGAATGCCCGCCTCAGCTAGATCATGAAAAAATGTTGTCAAAATAATTTATTGTATTGTATCTTATTACGGGTCACCTCCCAGCTCGGAAAAACTTCAGATCCTCATAGTAAAGCATTTCACCCAACATCAGAAAGATTAACAACCTCATGCTTTAGGGGGCAACTGTTATAGACATTTTTGGGCACTTCAACCCCAATCATAAATGTCCATAAACTGAGGGCTCCTTAGTTCATAAAAGTGTTGCTTCACTGCCTAAAGGAACAAGGTCAATTGATTACATCATCTCCCAGAAGTTCTCCACTGAAAACTGCTCATAAATGGTCAAAACTGGACCATACTGAAACTCATGCAGAGGGTACGATGCATATCACCTTCCAGTGTACAAGCTGCGAGATACTGTTTCCTCCTCTAAGGTGCGATGGTCGGGGAATGGACAAATGGCAGGGACAAAAATGTGAGGTGGAAGATCATGGAATCTTCCAAAAGCTTCCCCTCTGACACTTGCCTCTCCATTTTCGACCAGGGATGAGTAAGAGATCATCATTCTCCAAGTGGATGCAGGAACTATCATAGAGAAGACACTAATCAAGATCTCAAAAGATGACTCACCTCTCTGTAGTCATCTATATATGGATCCCTCATCACAGAGATCCAGGGGCTGGAATTTTGTATCTTATAGAGAAGTGTTGTTGGTTTTCTGGTGTACATTCACAATGTTCATTGATCTAGCTTTGCTTGAGGTGAATAAGGGCTTCTTAACGGGAGGATGATGCTAGTTTTGAGCACATGGTTGTAATCCTCTTGCTACTTTTCATCTGAATAATGCTATTCTTGTTTCCTTCCATATTCTTGTGTACTTGTTTATATATGCATGTATATGGTTAATACACATCTGATCCTGTATTATTTATGAATTTAGATCCTTGTTTCTTGCATAGTAGTATGTTGCTGTGATTCCACAAGTTCTTTTGAAGCTGGGCAGACAAAGAAGAAGCAGCGATGCTCTATCAAGAAGGAGAGGAAATCAAGCGCAAGACTCAAGTTGGTCTTCTTGGTCCTCCTCTCGTTTATTTTCATAAAAGGAAACAACAATAGACTTTGTTTGTTTGTTTCTAAGATAGCCACCCATCTTAGTGGGAATAGCAGCATGCGAGTGGACACGATTCCCGGATAACACTCCCTCATCCAATGGTCCACAGCCATATCGGCTGCACCCGACGGCCGATCTTTACCCACCCGATAAAGTGGTTTTTCCCTGAACCCTATATGCTACGTGTTGATCAATGAAGTAGATTGGGTGGCCCCTCCTCAATACGGTCTCCTCCACAAAAGTGGTGTGATGGCCTGGGAAACCACCTCCCCACTCAACTTGATAAACCACCCACTGTTCATTCATAAATTACCAGCCAAAAAATGACTGTTGCTCCATAAAAATGGCTAAGAATCCCTTTTTCACCTTTTTCGCTCATTTTCTTTGTGAACCTCTACAAACCAGTGTGACTCCTGCAAACGCTAAATTCACCAATTGAACTCCAAATTCAGTCCTAAAGAAGCTGCGGAGACCCCAATCATCCTCTCAGTCCGTACCAGAGCCATTCGAACTTCTGCAGCTGCCGTGAACTCCAAATTTGAAGATAATTCACCTAATTCTAGGTATTTCACCACGAATTACCACTCACCCTTTCAAATTTGGAAACGTTCGGCCTATAAAGTGTTTTAATTAAGTAAAATTAATTAAAATTACTTCAAATTTTAAAGTTTGTTGCCCACACCTTCTCAAAATTGCAAGTTTACGTCAAACCTCTAATACAACCCTACACTGCCAAATTCAAATCCACAACAACTGAATTATAGCTGCCCCTATCGCCATGGATGTCAAATCTATCACAACTCCCCATCTGTACCTAGACCACCTTCCCTTGATGGACAGGGATTTTCAAATCAGAGATACAAGTGCATATGAGGTCCTGCTCAAACTTCATTGTTTGAGTAGGGACAGATATCTAAACCAATCTAATGACATTGGTCTTTGCGAATCTAATTTGCCCAAATACCAATTTCCCCAAGTACGTGTTTTTCCTAACATTGTCAATATGTGCCATACGTGTTACATTCCCAGCCAAGGGGTTGTAATATCCCCTGACCAGAAAGTCTTGTTTACCATCACAGTTGAATCAATCAATGAGATGTTACAACTTCAACTAGGTCCAAACCTAACCCCACTATCAATTGGATATTTGTTAGACTAGTACACCAAGTTCATTCCATGAAAAGTGGCCCAATTGTTCCAAACTTTCATTGTAGAAGAGAAACACATTCCCAAAGATGCCCCTCCATATGTTTCTGCCATTTTCTCTTAAAGGGGCAAGCATATTATCACTATGATATCATGTGTTTTGGGTTGTACCATTGATGAATTTTTTTATGATCTTATCCTGGCCTTCATGTCCATTTTCACCCTAAGAAAGCCTCATGCTACTATATACAATTATGCCCAGTTCATAGCTAAAAGGATGCATGAACAGTTTACTAGAATGCATAATGAGTGTTCAAGTACTCATTTGTACTTTACCATATGTTTTTGTATTATCAGTTAGACAGATTCCATTTCACCCTCCAGATGCTTGATACTAAATGGAAACCTAGGTCTTTCATATTTTGGACTCCATTATTCCACAAGTATTCCTCACCATACACCTATACAGACTTCATTGACTCTTTTGTCCATCCAGTCATGACCATGCTGACAGGAAGTCCTCCACCCAGAATAAGCCAAGATATGAAAATGGTTCTTCAATTGTCCAAGCAAACTAAAGTGGGTGATTGGTACCTTTACCAACACCACACTGAGATAAGAATATACGGTTTCCAACTTTCCCCATACAAACTCCCCAAATACCTCCCCATGAGGTTATTTTCTCTAAAGTATTATTGGCAAATAATGAACTCTGATGAAGTAAATCTTGTCTCAACTAAGAAAAGAACTTAGTTTAGATTCAAAAACCAATTAGGCCCTTTCATTTGCAACTCTAGAGAAGCAGGGCAAGAGGCAGATCTAATTCTACAACAGATGAAGTTTCAAAACAGTTTTATGTGGAGATATGACCCTCAATGGTTTATGACCAGACTCAGACAAAAGGTCAAATTGGAACCTTACATCCATCACCCCATACCAGAGATAGAAAGATATGCAAATCAATTCGATTGGTTGGAAAACACTCTTGTAGACAGGAATAGTACAAAGGTAGATGTTGAAAATACCTTAATTGATTTAGAGAGATAGCTTGATGAAAACTCATTCCTACAGGTACCACCATAAGAAGCAACCATGAGTACCCTTGTTGTTTTACAGACCCCTTGGAATGAGAAAAGGAATCCCAAGAGGAACAGGGAGGGATTCTCCACTTCAAGCATGGACACATCCAATGTGTAGTAGGAAGGAAGCCAGAAAAAAAGGCCAATGCTCAATCCTGTTTCAGAATAGGAAGACACAGAAGGCTCAGAAGAGGTAATTAATACTGAGTTTGACATGAATAGCCGCATAGCTCCATCTGGATAAACTCAAGATCCATCCACATCACAAACTCAAATGTTGGAAAGGAAGCTTAGTGTAGAAGTCTCCTCATTCAGCAGGCCTGCTGATAAAGACATAGGTATAAAGAAATTAAAAATGAGAAATGAGAAATTGAAGGCACAGTCTTATGCTCGGTATCTCAAACTTACACCTACAAACCAAACTAGATTGATGTTAGCTTTTGACATCAAAGAGGGAAAGATGAAAATGTCTTTCATAAAGCCAAACGTGCAACCACCAAGGACATCGGCAGATTATAAAAATATTGATTTTGAGGTATTGGCAAGGGATATTCATCCCATTGACCAAATTGAATTCCAGAAACAGGTTAGAGAAATGATTTACTCCACCCTAACTGTAAAAGCCATAGCTACCCATAAATTGCAAAATTCTTTAACCAATATCTCAGCTCAATATCAGTTATAGAAGGCCTCCTCATAGGCCAAGGATACAAGAATCAAGTCTTTGGAATAGCTAGTGATTGAATGGGACATGATCCCAAAGACATCAAAGCCACTGAGCAACAAATTAAGAAGAAGAATGATGACATTGCAACAGTTAAAAAGAAATTGAAAATACCTCAGCTACAGCATCCCCAGACACAATAAGTCTTGGAGAGCCAAACCAAGCATGAAGAATTGATGGACTTAGTCCTAAAATTAACTGATCAGTTAAGGGAAACATAGAAGGAATTGGACACTTTAATCCAATTGAAGCAGATTGATAGTGCCACAACCTCAGTGAATGTCATCCCAACAGTCTCAACAGTTGTTCCTTCCACATTGGTAGTCTCATTGGCTCCCACGGCTCCTATGCCCATAGAAAAATAGGTTTCAACACAATCTACATCAGCAACAGGTACATCAGATGAAGCATCAAAATTGGTTAGAGTTATGGAGGAAATCCATACAGGCTACAAAAATGAATAAGCTGGAAGAAAAGGTGACAAGCTTAGAAACTGATTACAAGCTTGCCAAAATCATGCATAAAGAAGAAGTGTAGAAAGCTTCCAGAATGAGTGAGAGATTAAAAGCAATGGAGAAGGACCTAACACTGAAAAAACCTCTTGGACAAGCTAAGGAACTACTACGGGCCAATATATTTGAACCTGTCAATGATATTTGGCCATCTATTCAGGTGATTTTTTAGTAGATAGATCTAATAAAGATGGCTACATAAACCATCCAAAAGGTGAAAGAGGAATTGGGAGAGATGCCCGAAGACGCCACCAGAATCATCCAATTCCTTAACAGTAAAAATACATATGAGCTTCAGGAAATGTAAATTGAGGACAGAACTGAAACAATTTTGGAAGTGAGGAAGGTCCTTTCTAAGAAAAACTTGGTATTAAACTTGGAGGACAAGTGCTAAAATATGCAGGTAGTCATTGATAGATTTATGGCTAAGTTTCAAGTTTTGAGAGAGAAAGGGTTACCCAGTCCCCTAGTCATAAATGACAAGCTCATGACACAGTAGGATTACAACAACAAAATCAGAGAGCTAGCAAAAGACCAAGTGAACACATCTTCAGTGAAGGCATTACCAATAGGCAAAATACTATATCGAACATTTGAAAACTTGTTTTACCTCCAGCATGAGGTAAAACACTTGTTTATCAATAATCCTACTTTTTCCAAGTACACTGAGGTAGATGAAATATACCGAAAGATGTTGAAGATCCATTTACCTAATGTTGAAATGTGGGAAAAAATGATTTATTTACAGTAAGAAAAGTGCAGTAGAAAGGCAAAATTAAAACAACCAGATGAAAAGATGAAGACAGATCAGTAGAGTCAAAGAGTATCAGATGAAAGCCAAAAGTAAAAGAAGATTCCAGCGTGAAAGATCAAACAGTAAAGCAGGACAAAGGGCTAAAATCAAACCATAAATGCCAGCAATACCAAAATAAATTGGACAGCATGAACGTAGTTCAATAGTTGTCTCTATCTTATTACAACAAGATATTTTTATTTCCTTGATTAAATCTCAAATTACTTTGAGATATTTTGTAATAATTTTTGTATAAATACTTCACAATTTGAAGTATGTAGGGTGGATTCTTAGACATTTCTATAGAATTTTGATCAAAAGGACTATAAAGCTATTGTATCATTGACTGGGCCAGCAAGCTGGATTGATGAATAAAGACAAGATATTTCACAGGATTCATGTGTTGAGTGAAGTGCAGACAAGTATTTTCTTATGTTATCGTTATCTTTCTTAAAGTTTTTCCACAATCTTTATTGTATTTCCGAATCTAAATGCTATAACTAGAACAATATCTCAGAATTTGTTTAATTACACTTTGTTTTAACAGTTATGCATATAAATGTTTTCAACTGATATCTAAGTTAAGGAATTCTTAATTTCTCCTTAGTTTAGGTTGTTTCTCCTTAATTGCTCCTTAATTTCTCCTTATTCCCCATTTATATCTTGGTCTAAGAACCCTTAATTTCTCTTTCACCTTGATTAAAACCATTTCACCCCACTGTCCCAAAGACCTGCACTTTACTCTGCTAGCTTACCCTTTGAACATTCCCTTTAGTGAGTTGATCCAGTTCTGTTGCCCTTCTGTTGACTCCATAGCCCAATGATCCAAAGACATCATTCTATCCATCTGTTTTAAATATTTTTTGTGCTATACAACAACACCCCCATCTCAAATTTTTCTTAATTTTATTCTTAGATGCTAAATAGGAAATAGGGTCCCTTTAGTTTGTAAAAAGAAATGAAATCTTTACATATAAATCAATTTCTTTGTTTCTCGTTTTTTTAAATAAAGATGCTTCAAAAAAAACCTCTAGAAACAACACATATCGCATGTGCTTAAGGCCAAAAAAGAATTCAATCTAAATATTAGTGTAGTAAGGCAAGTTACTGCACAATCCTAAACGTTATGCTTCTTAAAATAATTCATCGGTGAACATGTGATTGTGATAAAACTATCACATGTCGCATATCACCAATTCCAATAAACAAGTTGTAATGGGCCATTGGAACTTTGCAATGTGATATGTCTTCATCGCATATTGCAATCCCAGCAGAGACAGATAAGACTCACCTCAGGGGAATACGATGCGATGTTAAATATAAATAAAGTGATAATAAAAAGAAAACATTGTCTGGGCAGGTAAATAAGGATTTCCCCAACTCTTTCTGCCAAGTCATCATACATCGCAATCGCATAAATTCTAAAGGATTTTAGAATGTGATGCCTACACCTTCCTATTTGCGATGGCTCTCAAAATATTAAAATAATGTATATTAAAATCGCTCATCGCAAAATCAAAAGATTGATGGCACGCATTCTAATTAGGCCTTGGGAAAAATGCAATGCGATCTATTTATTAAAGAATTTAAGCATGAAATCATTCAATATGGTAAGGCATTAAGAACAGTAATGACTATGGTCCTTCAAAGATTTCGTCTTTCATTGTAATATCAATTCATAATATGAAATATTTCGCACCAAATGCTCCTGCCCTGATCTTTGACTGTACTATTATCACCACTATTTGTTCAAGCATTAGCCGCTCTGAAGGTTTAAGTTTATCTCCCTCTGTTGTTTCATATAATTGCGGTTTGAATATGGAAGTATGCAGCCAGCTAAAATGACAAAGAAGGCCCGAAGACAAAAGCTTCCCCTGCAGTAGCCGAAGGAACGGAAAAAGTTGTCTTAATCTCATATATGACATGCCAGGACTGTGGGAAGATTTCATGGGAAGGAATATATGATATGTTGGAAAGGGAAAACCCAAAGGTCATAGAAGGATAGGCAATGGCTGACGGACCTGCAGAGTCAGAGGATACATTAAGTGATTTAGCTGATTCTTTCCTTCATCGAATAGCGGCCCGCGCAAAGATTTTGCCATACTATGACATGGTAAAATGGGTAGTTGAAGGTATCAATGTAACAGAAAGAACACTCTTCACATCTGATGGGATAATATTTGGGTCCTTCAAGCCTGAGGATTTGAAGAAAATGTATCATTTGCCAGAGCCTCAGAAGTGCTACAACAAATCATTCCTTGAATCTTTCGTGAAGGAAAATCAAGTAGAGTCTGACCCCATCAAACAATCGAGGAATTTCCCTAACAAACACAAGCATGAGTCATCCAATATGTATTATGTGGACTCCCTAGCATCTCCATATTGTTATGCTGCCGCAATGATGTGTAAATTATTTGGAAGCCCCAATATTGCTAAGTTTTCCATAAATATAGTTCCCTTAATAGAAGCGGCTCTGAATTCTTATGTGATGGATTGGAAAACCATTCTATCAAATAAAATAGCTGTCCAAATACTTTATTATAGGAATAATAGGTTTGTTACCACCCGAGTGGTTTCCCCATTTTATATGAGCGCATATATAGTTGACACCATTTGTTTTAACTCTGATTTTCCTATCATGGGATGGAAATGGACTATGCAAGATCCAACCCCTATCCATATTGACCATAAATACCTGTGGCAAAAGAACTATAGGAAACATTTTTACAAAATTTTCCATGGCCTCATCCTACCCATTCATTAGGCCATCTTTAATAGACCAGCCCCTCGGCTGTCCGAGGAAGCCATCATCGATCTAAATTCAATTGTCAGTTGGTTTTGGAAAGAATTGTTTACATACGTTAGGGTTTATGGTAGCATCACTGATCTGCATGTCCTTCCTCTATATGTCCCAGATAAAATATTGGCTAGGGAAATAGCCTGTCAGATGGTTGAAAAGGGCCTTACAAAAAATCTCAAGGACGCCAAGAAACAGTAATAGCTTGCCTTAAAGATCTGATGCGGTATGTATTTGTTGCATGACTACAAGCAGGCACAAGCTGAAGCTGAGAAAATAAGGGGTTTGAACCTAGTTGATTTTCCCATAAGACAATATTACCCAAACAAATTTGCTTATAATTTTACTACTCAGCAAAGGTTAAGCAATTCATCCATGAAAAATAGGAATTCGATGACTTCTTCAGATCAGCTGAGACATTTGCGCAAGTGATCCATCTCATAAAGATCAAGTTGGGACTAGGAAAAATGGACCAATTCATTTATTACAGGGTACAAAGGCTTCAGTTAGTACCACTGGACTTATTGAAAAATCATAGAGCAAATTGCAGAGTAGGACATAGAGAAAAATTCTGGTGAAGTTGAGACAAGTTAGAAAGCTAGTGAACAGTTGGACACAAATGTTCACATCGATCCGGTGTTGATCAAAGAATGGGAACAGTTTGACCTTTAGATTAAGGGTCAAAGTTATACCCAAACTGTTATCACACCGCAATCTCCCTTAAGACAATAGCCCATAGTTCATAATCCTATGGTTGAAAAGGAATCCAGCAAGGATTCAACTATGATGGAAGTCGAGATAATCCCTGAGAATTCTTCGTCAAAGATTATATTGAGTATTGAGGAGATCTCACCATTGGATGTGTTTTATAGCCCTAAACACAAGGTTGTAGTCAAAAGGAAAAGGAAGAAGAGGAAAATAGACCAAGTATTAGCAACCATCTCTTAAGATGAATACATGAATGTTATTTGGAAAGATTCAAAAGTTGATCCCTCCGAAGACTTGACTATATTATCTTAGTTTGCAGGTGCATATACAACTTCCACGATCGATAAAGCAACTGAAGTTAATCAATTGATCAAGGAAAAATATCAAAAGATTAAACAACTTGAAGATCAGCTAAAGGCCGAGAAACAAAGGATTAATCAGCAGGCATTGAAAGACAACAACAATTATCTCAAGAGTTTGAACAGCTAAAATTGGTGCATCATGAAGAGATTAAAGCTAAGGATGAGAAAATAATGCAACTACAACTCTTAATAGAGTAGTTCAAAGAAAATCCGAAAGTTGAATAGTTTATAAAGGAAGCCTTAGCAATAAATAATTTCTTATCTCTACAGTTAACACAACTCTACCAAAAGATATTCCTCATTCATCCATTTTGCATCAAAACCAACACATTGGTAGATCAAGCGGTTAATTCCGATTGGAGTTTAAGGAAGCAGATGACAAGATTTCGGATTATATCTCTTGGAAAAATACAGAAAAAGGAAGGGCTACTAAATTACCATTGATTGAAGAATCTCATAAAGAGATATTATTCTCATAATGGGAGACACACTGGATCAAAGCAGAAAGTGCAACTTCAAGGGCCAGGGCAGCAAGGAATAATATCATTGAATTGATAAATGAAAATTTACACAGCGCCAACTTAATTTTTGAGTGCACCCCTAAAAATATTCCTAAGGTAAAACTATTGGAAAAATAATGGAAGCAAGATTCAAACACCAGAGAAGAAAAACACAACTAATTAAAAGGCCTCAATTGGGATACGCATTGGATCTATTTGGTCAAACCACATAGCCAACAAATGACAGTGAAATGTCTTGTAGATGCAGTTGATCACATGATACCTGAACTCTCGGATGCAATGTACATAGGTCAATTGCATGTCAGGATGATTCATCCACTGGAAGTGCAAACTCTACTTGAGATTTTTCAACTAAAGCCACAGGAGGAATGATAGATGCAATGCATCTTTTTGAAGTTATTTGCAATTCTATTTTTTTCATGAAATCCCGTATTTTTAGAGAGGTTATTCCAACCACTCTAAGCATCTTTTATGAACAGTTTGTTTTTATTTTTACTATGAAGACCCTTTTATGTCATTTTAGAAGGGGTCTTGAATTTTTATGAAAATTGGATTGAAGAAGAGAGCACTTTTGCACTTCTTAATTTAATTTTTGTAGAGAGCAAGGATCAAGGTTCAAACATTTCTTGTAAGAAGACTTCAAAAGGACTTGCATTTATGTATCTTTTTGGAGTTTTCATAAATAAAAAGGAATGAACCAGACTTTTACTTCAGTAGCATGTTCAAATACATATGGTACTTACATATATGTTATTTTGTTTCATGTTAGGAAATTTAACAGTCTTTTGGTTTAATATTGTAGTATATGTGACTATCCATTCAATTCAACATTTATATCACTTCTAAATAATTCTGGAATTGATATCCTGAACATGTATGCTCGCAATTAATGTTGTTATGATATGTGATTTGTCTTATATTACTTTGTTTGAAGTAATCATCATTCATGCTTAACTTCTGTAATTGATTGATTAATCTTTATTAGTGATTGATTACCTGAAGTCATCATAGATCACATAGATATTGAGTTACCCGGGTTAAATATATATATATATATATATATATATATATATATATATAGTTGTATTAGTATATTTTCAGAAGTATTATCATTCAAACCATCTATCATCTTTTCACATATTTTAAACACCCACTCATCAAAACACATCTTTATATGGAAACCGGTCCCATATTATCCAGTCAGAGCCACCATACCAAATGGAAAAGGAACTGTATTAAGGGCCAGGGCAGGTGGTTATCCCTCAATGTTGTTGCAGCAATTTAAGAGGCATCAACATTTTTGGTGCAAGAAGGAGGGTATGACTGTGAATGGCGAGTAAATCTAAATCTACAGGCCATTCTAAGAGTAAAACTCCCTCACGATTACCTCCAACTTCTCCCTCAAATTCTAAATTTCCTATACCCAAGCAAGAAGTTGAAAAGAAAAACACAAAATCCACTGCTGAAACCCTAAACAACCCAGAAATTTCTTCTTCTAAACCTCTTGAAGTACAACCTTTGATTCACAAACTCCAGGGGATTTCCATATCCCAAGAAGAGTCTAAGTTATCCCAAGGCAACCACTAACTAGGGCAAAGAGTGAAAAGCTTGGTATCCCACCAGTTGAATTCCCTCTACTAAGTCAAAAAAGGGCTAGAAAGACACCATCAGAATCTAACAGCGGGACTTTGTCCTCATCATCCTCCATTCCATCCATAGCATTGCAAGGTCATATACATGTTTCCCAACTACAAATTATAGTCCAAACAGGTACAAGAGCTTCAACATCCTCTACCCAATCACTTTCAACTGCTTCTTCACCCTCTTCTATTAATAGCTTAATAATGGCACATAATCAACCTCAACCAAGGCCATGGACCAACCCAGGAGTTGTCAAAATGCCTGCACCTTTGACCCAATTTCTAGCACATCCTAAAAAATGGCTACCTAAATTTAATCCTGACAATGGCCTGTTTGCAGAAGAACAAAAAAACAATTTCATGTTATCTATTAACTTGAATGGAGTAATGGAAGAAGATGTTGTTGTAAGACTATTTCCATACACTCTACAAGAAGCAGTAGGATCATGGTACTTTTTGTTACCACCAGGTTGTATCAATAGCTGGGATTCTTTTCAAGAGAAATTTCTAACTAAGTTTGGAGATGATAGGTCTACAGCAACTTTGATTAATGAACTCTCCAACTTGAAAGCTGAATGAAAACAACCCATTAAGGACTTTAACTCGCGCTTCAATAAGTTATTGAATAAAATATCTGTGCGTCCAAGCCTAGTGAGGAGGTCCGAAATGAATGGTACAATTCTTCTTTGCCTTCAAACATAGCCATCTTCGTTGATAGAGCTTCCAAACCAACATTACCAGAAAATATGAAGGGAAGCAATAGTTGTTGAAAAATGTATCCTAGTTTTAGAAAAGAAAAATGCTCTAGAGGAAAGTAAATCCAAGAAAGTTACCTTTAGAGATGATTCAAACAAGAAAGCAACCAAAGATCCATATGATATGGAAGGCCTACAAAAATTTCTTAAAAATATGTCCAATGAAATGGTATAAATCAAAAAATAGGTGGCTGAAACTTCTACAAATAGGCTGAAACTTCTACAAATAGATCATTTAGGAATTTTAAAAGAAATCAGCCAACTAATCTGAAACCACCCAATGCAGAATCTGATTTAGAGGATGATGAAGAAGAAGACACAGTTTTATCAGCCAAATAAATAGAGGAAGATGAAACAACTGAATATCATGGAATGTTGGACTTTATTTTACCTAAATCTGATAATGAAAGTGAACGGGAAGCTCTATCGGTAAATACTAGAAGAGTATTGTAGAGCCTAATCAGTCAAATCAAAAGAAGAAAAATTCAAATCCTGTTGCTAAAGAGAAAGTTCCAGCAAAGAAAACTCCAGTTTCATCTCCCCAAACTCAACCCTCTTCATCCAATCCTCTCTCATCATCAAAAATGCTAGTAGTTTCGGATTCCATGGATTATAACGTAGTTGAAGATATGAAGAAGACTTGAGCAAATATTTCTCTACATGAACTTAGCAGGCTCAAGCATCAACAAAAGTTGTTGCTTAAAGAATTAAATGCACTACCTTCTTCTCCTCTTCCAGCTAGTGTGTTATCCAAGGCTTCCAAAGGATCGGGTAAACCACCATCTGATAAGGTGGATACTACCGATTAGTTTTAATTGGGGATAGGTCAAATTCTCATACTCCTCCTTTTCTCTTGACTTATGAGATCTACAACAGAAATTTGCATAACTTCTTGATTGATTCATGGGCTTCATCAAATATAATGCCCACATCAGTTTGCTCCAAGTTAAATATTTAACCCAGAAGTCTGCAGTCCATATTGTCCAATCAGATCGAACTAAGGTTCAAGTTTTAGGAGAAATAAATTCAGTTACTATTAGACTATCTTCTGATCCAAGGGTTGTTGAAATAATTGATATATTAATTGTTGATATCCCTGAGTTTTATGGTTTAATTCTTAACAGAGAATTGTATGAAAAAGTTCATGGTTATATTTCAACTGAATGGTCTCACATGTGGCTCCCCTATAATGGAAAGCCAAATCAAATCAGAATTGACCGTGAAAAACACTTGACTCACATAGTAATTGAATTCGAAGAAGAAAATCTACCTGTGGCCTTCAATAATAACATTCTTGGAAACTATTCAGCTGAATAATTTTTTGGGAACTTCAATGCTCAGTAATCTCCTTTTTCTATTAATAATGTCATATCACAAATTGAAAACTTCTCCCATACTGATACTTCTAAGTGTGTTAATGTTGTAGATGAAATTGTAAATAAACCTGTAAATAAGCCCTTATTTTGGTCTTTGTATTTCAATGGATCTAAATCCAATGACGGTGCAGAAGCAAGATGTATTTTAGTCAGTCCTAAAGGAGAAAATCTATGTTATCATGTAGATTATAGTTTGAGTGTACCAACAATACTGCAGAATATGAAGCATTGACTCAAGGTCTTTATAAAGAAATAGGCCTAAATATCCAATATCTGAAAGTATTTGGTGATTCCGAAATTGTCATTAAACAAGTGAGAAATACTATCCATTGTCTTTTGGGGCATTTGAAACATTATCAATTACTTGCTCAAGATCTTATAACTCACTTTCTAGCATTTGATATTTCTCCTATTCCCAGATCACAGAATGCAGCAGCAAATTTCCTAGCTAACGTTGCTTCTAAACTCCTTCCACTTGAAGATTATAGTCTAGATAGATTTTCTATTGAATTAATTTTTCGGCCATCTGTCCCAGATAATGTCATCAATTTCTGTGTTTTCAATCATGGTGAGGATATCCTAAATTTATATCTGAAGGATTTTATGACGATCAAATCATTGATGAAAGCGATCATGATCTTCAATTAAAACAGAAATTCAAAAATAATCCTATTCCTAAATATGTAGTTAAATTGGAAGATCTTTACGATATTAAGGATAGATTCAAAAAGGTCACTAATGAAAAACTTCAAAGTTCAACTTTGAGGTTTGAATTAGTAAACCTTGGTACAGATACCAAACCACAAAATGTTAATCTAGGGCTTGCATTTTCACCTGATGAAAGATTTGCTTTCATCCAATTATTGAAGAAATACAAAAATGTTTTTGCTTGGAATTATGAGGATCTGAAGGCCTATGATACCTCTATTATTCAACATACAATTACAATGATTACTAATGAGAAACTGGTATAACATAAATTAAGGAAAATTCACCCCAATCCTAAGAGTCAAATCAAAATAGAGTTGAATAAACTCCTTAAAGCCAAAATAATCTTTCCTATCAGACATTCGAAAGGGGTTTCAAATTTGGTACCTGTCAGGAAAAAGAATAGTGATATTAGGATTTGCATAGATTTTAGAAATCTCCACAAAGCATGTCAAAAGGATAATTTCCATTACCAACAATGGAACAGATACTTCAATCAGTATTTAGCTCCGAGTTAATGTCTTTTTTTGATGGTTTTTCAAGATATAATCAGATCCCGGTACATCCAGAGAATAGATTAAAGACTACATTCAGAACCAAATGGGGAACATATGCTTATCATAAAATGCCTTTTGGTTTGATAAATGTTGGAACTACTTTCCAATGAGACATGGATATAGTTTTCAAAGGTTTGATCAATAAAACGGTCATTGTTTACTTAGATGACATAATTGTTTACTCTAAAAAAGAGCAACCATTTGCATGATCTTAAGAAGATCTTTGAACGTTGCAAAAAGTATGTGATTTCCTTAAATCCCAAGAAATCATTCTTTTCTCTTAATGAAGGTAAACTTTTAGGGTTTATTGTATCCAAAAATGGCATATACGTTTATCCTGATAGGATAAAAGATATTTTTGATATCCCTTTTCCACATAATAAGAAATCTACGCAATCGTTCTTGGGATAGATAAATTTTTTGAAAGATTCGTTCCTAATTTTTCTCATATTGTTTTACCCTTGCAATCCATGATTCAAAAAAAATCAATTTTCAAATGGTGACATAATGAAAGAGAAACTTTTTGATTCGATCAAACAAGCAATCATTATAACTCCTACATTGAATACTCTGAATTCTTCTAGTCATTTTATTTTGTATACTTTGGCCACTGAATCATCTTATGCTGATGTTTTAACACAAAATAATGATCAGCAAGTGGAAGCACACACATCTTTCTTTAGTTCCAATTTACAAGGTGATGAGATTAATTATTCAGAAGTTGAAAAACAAGTCTTGGTTGTGTTTAAGTCTGTTAAACATTTAGATACAAAAGTAATAGTCCCATTCTCTGCAGTGAGGCAATCGCTACTCCAAAGAGAAGTAGGAGAGAAAAGAGCTAACTGGGTAACAACTTTACAATAATATGATATTGATATTAAACCAGTGAAAATTGTTAGAGGACAAGGTTTTTGCGGGTTGCTAGAAGGAGCTTCCAATATATCATATCATGAAGATTCAGGTAGTACTGCACAAGTTAATGAGACAAGTATAATTGATTCTGAATCTCAATATGTTAATCTGATTTTTTACTTAAGAAATGGAGATGCCCCCACTGAGTTCAGCTACAAAAACAAATGTGCTTTAAGGTTAAAATCCAAACACTATGAAATTGTTGACAATGTGTTACTCAGGAGAAATTATGACTATGTTCTATTAAGATGTCTTGAAAAATCTAAAGCGCAAAAGGTTTTACAAGAATTGCATGATGGCCCAGCTAGTGGACATTGTGGAGGAGACACTACAACACACAAAATATTGCATGTTGGGTATTGTTGGTCGACTTTGTTCAAATATACCCATGACTACGTGAGGAAATGTAAAATATGCCAGACTGCTAGTGGGAGGCAAAGGAAACCAGCCTTTCCTTCACAACCAGTTAATATTGAGAAACCATTTGAGTAGTGGGGGCTTGATATAATAGGAGAGATTGTTCCTCATTCTTCCAAGCAGCACAGATATATCCTTACAACCACCGACTACTTCACAAATTGGGTAGAAGAAATTCCACTAAAGGTAGAAAATTATGATGCGATTATTGAATTTATTGATCATTTCATCATCACCAGGTTTGGTTTACCTAATGCGCTTATTTTTTACAATGCATATTATTTTTATGGAAATAGTATAGTCGAATTTTCTCTTAAGAGAGGTTTTAAGTTAAAATGCTTTGCAAATTACTATCCACAAGGAAATGGCTTAGCAGAGTCAACTAACAAAAATCTCATCATGATTATTAAAAGGACTGTTGATCAAAACCAAAATAATTGGCATAAATATTTAACATTTTCACTATGGGAAGATCATATAACCTAGAAGGCCTCAATTTGTACTTCTCCTTTTAACTTAGTGTATGGAAAAGAAGTTGTTATTCCACCAAATCTAGCCCTCCCAGCACTAGCCCTAGTGCAATTCATTGAAGAAACTCCTTCTTCCTCTATTCAATTAAGGTTTGATCAAATTCTAAAATTAGATGAGGAAAGAGAAAAGGCCAAGATTACTCATGCTAAACATCAGCAATTCATTAAGTCATCTTTTGATGCAAGTTCAGTCGGCTCAAAAACATTATAGATTGGTGATCTCATTTTGAAATGGGACAAAGCACATGAAGACAAAGGTAAACATACCAAATTTCAGAAAATGTGGCTTGGACCATTTCAGATCGTCGAAAAGGTAGGCTCATCAACGTTTTTACTGCAAGACTTATCAGGAAAGAGAGATTCTCTTCATACGAATGGGCTTATGATAAAGAAATTCTTTCCCTAAGGAGGTAACCCCTTTTTATATGTACATATTCTTTTGATGAAAATTTCGATTTCTTTCAATAGTGTTGTAAATAGTCTACCATTGGCTTTCTACTATTGAAATCTCTTTGAAAACATATTGTGAATATTCTCTTTTAGAAAGTAGAAACTTTTAAGGAAGTGATTACAGTTTTGGGAAATTATGTAAACATCGTAAAACTCTGAGATGTTCTTTGAAATTGTGAAATATTTTAAACCAAGAAAGAATAGTGAATCATTTTAAGTTATTTCAGTTGAGAGAGGTTATTTTGTAAAAATTAAAGACTTTTTATGACTAAGCATCTACATCTCTACAATTGTCATTCAATAACTCTTAAGGAGTCAAAGATTCACCCCATCCATTAGGATTATGGTTTTTTAGAGTGTAATTCTCAAATATATCTGATTCAAAAGATAAGAGGTCTCATTACAAGCCTGCTTACTATGATTATAGGGAACTAATTAAACTGACATACCAAAACAAGGTAATGGCTTATAATCATAAGACAATGGGTCCCATTACAAGCCAGCTTTTTCAGTTCAATTACAACCAGTGAATGGCATTGTCATCTTCTATCTCCCAAATCAGAACAATGGCTTTTATCCAAAAAAGAAAAAATAAAAAGTAAAAATAAAAAATGAAAATGTATATAGATATATCTTTCTGAATGTATCTTTAAAAGATTGTTTTCTTAGATGGATGGGGTAATGAGTAATTGATGGTTAAAAGGTAACCCTGTCGAGACTATAGACGTTTGCTAGCAGTAGTGGCTCTACCTATGACAAAAGAGAAAATTCAAAAGCTAAGTTGCAGAAGCCCCCTACTTTATCCTTACCAACCAATCAAGGCTTGAAGAAACTATAAAAATTTTCATTAATAATAAGGGTTTGTAAAAGAAATTGCAAAATTAATCAATTTTTTCTTATTTAGAGTAATTTTGATTTTCTAACACATTTCAAAATAATTTCCTTTTCCTCAATTGTTTGTACTAAAGAAAGTGTTAGAAATTTCATTTTTTATTCAGAGATAACTGGTTCTTTCAGTGAATCACCAATTGTTGTGTTATGCAACAACCCCCCATTTCAAATTTTCCTTAATTTTATTCTTAGATTCTAAATAGGAAATAGGGTCCCTTTAGTTTGTAAAAAGCAATGAAATCTTTACATATAAATCAATTTCTTTGTTTCTCGTTTTTTTAAATAAAGATGCTTCAAAAAAACCCTCTAAAAACAACACACATTGCATGCTCTTAAGGCCAAAAAAGCATTCAATCTAAATATTAGTGTATTAATGCGAAGTTACCGCACAATCCTAAACATTAGGCTTCTTAAACTAATTCATCGATGAGCATGTGATTGCGATAAAACTATCGCATATCGCATATCTCCAATTCCAATAAACAAGTTGTAATGGACCATTGGAGCTTTGCGATGCGATAAGATTCTTGCATATCACATATTGCTAAAAACCGTATTAAGCCACACTCAAAAAACTTGTGATGCCATATGTCTTGATCACATATCGCAATCCCAACAGAGACAGATAAGACTCACCTCAGGGGAATGTGATGTAGTGCTAAATATAAATAAAGTGATAATAAAAAGAAAACATTATCCAGACGGGTAAATAAGGATTTCCCCAACTCTTTGTGCCAAGTCATTATACATCGCAATCACATAAATTCTAAAGTCTTTTAGAACATGGCACCTACACCTTCCAATTTGCGATATGCAATGCCTCTCAGAATATTAAAATAATATATATTGAAATTGTTCATCACAAAATCGGAAGATTGATGGCACGCTTTCTAATTAGCCCTTGGGAAAACTGCGATACAATCTATTTATTAAAGCATTTAAGTATGACGTCTTTAAATAAGGTATCGAATTAAGAATAGTAATGACTATGGTCCTTCAAAGATTTCATCTTGCATGTTAATATCAATTCATAATATGAAATCTTTCGCACCAAATGCTCCTGCCCTGATCTTCGACTCTACTATTATCACCACTATTTGTTCAAGCATTATCTACTCTAAAGGTTTAAATTTAACGCTCTTTGTTGTTTCATATAATTGCAGTTTGAATATGGAATTATGCAGCCAGCTAAAATGACAAAGAAGGCCCGAAAGACAAAAGCTTCCCTTGCAGTAGCCGAAGGAACAGAAAAAGTTGTCTTAATCTCAGATACGACATGCCAAGACTATGGGAAGATTTCATGGGAAGGAATATATGATATGTTGGAAAGGGAAAACCTAAAGGTAACAAAAGGACAGGCAATGGCTGACGAACCTGCAGAGTTAGAGGATACGCTTAGTGATTTAGTCGATTCTTCCTTCATCGAATAGCGGCCCGTGCAAAGATTTTTCCATACAATGACATGGTAAAATGGGTAGTTGAAGGTATCAATGTAACAGACAGAACACTCTTCACATCTGATGGGGGAATATCTGGGTCCTTCAAGACTAAGGATTTGAAGAAAATATATCATTTTCCAGAGCCTCAAAAGTGCTACAACAAATCATTCCTTGAATCTTTCGTGAAGGAAAATCAAGTAGAGTCCAACCCCATCAAACAATGGAGGCATTTCCCTAACAAACACAAGCACGAGTCATCTAGTATGTATTTTTTGGACTCCCTAGCGTCTCCATATTGTTATGCTACCACAATTATGTGTAGATTATTTGGAAGCCCCAAGTCTGCTAAGTTTTCCATTGAAATGGTTCCCTTAATAGAAGTGGCTTTGAATTCTTATGTGATGGATTGGGCAACCATTCTATCAGATAAAATGGTTGTCTAAATACTTGATTATAGGAAGGACATGTTTGTTACCACTCAAGTGGTTCCCCATTAAATGGACTATGCAAGACCCGACCCATATCCATATTTACCATAACTACCTATAGCAAAAGAAATATAAGAAACATTTTTACTAAATTTGCCATGGTTTCATCCTACCCATTCATCAGGCCATCTTTAATAGACCATCCCCTCGGTTGTCCAAGGAAGCCAGCATCGATCTAACTTCAATTAGTAGTTGGTTTGGGGAAGAATTGTTTACATTCGTTGGGGTTTATCGTAGCATCATTGATCCACATGTCCTTTCTCTATATGTCCTGGATAAACTATTAGCTAGGGAAATACTCTGTCAGGCAGTTGAAAAGGGCCTTATAAAAAATCTCAAAGATGCCAAGAAATAGTTATGGAATACCTTTCCAATCTGATGCAGTATCTATTCGTTGCATGACTACAAACATGCACAAGCTGGAGCTGAGAAAATAAGGGGTCTGAACCTCGCTATTATTCCCAGAAGAAAATATGACCCAAATAAAGTTGCTTATAATTTTACTACTCACATAAAGGTTAAGCAATTCATCCATGAAAAATATGAATTCGATGACTTCTTTAGATCAGCAGAGACATTTGCGCATGTGAGCCATCTCGCAAAGATCAAGCTGGGACCATATCATTGAATTGATAAATGACAATTTACACAGTGCCAACTTAATTTTTGATTGCACCCATGAAAATATTCCTAAGGTAAAACTATTGGAAAAACAATGGAAGCAATATTCGAACACCAGAGAAGAAAAACTCAAAAAATTAAAAGGCTTCAATTGGGATACGCATTGGATCTATTTGGTCAAGCCAACAAATGGCACTCAAATTTCTTGTAGATGCAGTCGATTGAATGATACCCGAACTCTTATATGCAGTGTACACAAGTCAATTGCATGCCAGGATGAGTCATCCATCGGAAGTGCAAACTATGCTTGAGCTTTGTCAACTAAAGCCACAGGAGGAATGGTAGATGCAATGCATCTTTTTGAAGTTATTTGCAGTTCTATTTTTTTCATGAGATCCCATATTTTTAGAGAGGTTGTTCCAACCACTCCAAGCATCATTTATGAACAGTTTATTTTTATTTTTACTATAAAACCCTTTCATGTCATTTTAGAAGGGCTCCTCAATTTGTATTAAAATTGGATTGAAGAAGAGAGCACTTTTGCACTTCTTAATTTATTTTTTGTAGAGAGCAAGGATCAAGGTTCAAACTTTTTTTGTAAGCAAACTTCAAAAGGACTTGCATTTCTATATCTTTTTGGATTTTTCAGAAATAAAAAGGAATGAACCAGATTGTTACTTTAGTAGCACGTTCAAATACATATGGTACTTATATTTATGCCATTTTGTTTCATGTTAGGCAATTTAACAATCTTTTGATTTTATATTGTTGTATATGTGACTATCCATTCAGTTCTACATTTATATCACTTCTGAGTAATTTTGGAATTGATATTCTAAACATGTATGTTGGCAATTAATGTTATTATGATATGTGATTTGTCTTATATACTTTGTTTGAAGTAATAACCGTCCATGTTTAACCTTTTTAATTGATTGATTAATCTTTATTAGTGATTCATTACTTGAAGTCATCATAAATCGCATAGATATTGAGTTACCTTGGTTAAATATATATATAGATATATTAGTATATTTTCAGAAGTATTATCATTCAAACCATCTATCATCCTTTCACATATTTTTAACACCTAGTCATCAAAACACATCTTTATAGGGAAATTGGTCCCATATTATCCAGTCGTAGCCACCATACCAAACAAAAAAGGAACTGTATTAAGGGCCAAACCGGGTGGTTATCCCCCAATGTTGTTGCAGCAATTTTAGCGGCATCAACAAGATTCCACCATCCAATCTTGAATACAAATAAAAAAACCACAGAACATTCATAACTAGCCTAAAATCCAAGCAAACAAAGCTAAATCATATAGAGAGAGCCCTCTCTAAGCCTAGGTTGGCTAGAGCCTATGCTCCAAAGTTGGTTTGTGGTTACCTTAGTCATTTTCTTTCTTCTAATAACTTCTAGAGAAATTTCTGAGTGATAACATGTTTTTGTTTCTAATGTTGTTCTGGATGTTGATCATTATGATTTTTAGGCACCTTCACTTTTTCTGTGATCTCATCAAGCATGGTGTATTCTCTTTTTTCTTTTTCTTGTTCCTTTTCCCTTGTTTGATCCTTATACAAAACCTTTTCATTGAATAGGACATCTCTACTCATAATGATTTTTTGTTTTTCATAATCATAAAATCAATAACCAAAATCATTAACACCATATCCAATAAAGGTACATTCCTTTGATTTTGCCTCAAGCTTTCTTCTATTTTCTTTATTACGGTGGACAAAGGCTTCACAACCAAAAGTATTTAAAAAATAGTAGTTTTCCTTTCTACCTATCCATGCCTCCTCTGTGTAAGGGCTTGTCAGTCATGTCAGTCACCAGTGATCAAAATTACTCTTTTCACTATTTGTTATATGGTCTTAGGCCAAATTATAATATTTTCAAATTAAATTTGACATCTCTCTTGCTTGGAAAAGGGTCTTGAGTCAATGTCGAAAAGTATAATGTATATGCTACTCTCGTCACAAGCCTAATGTCATGGTCATCATCAAAAGTATCATCAGAAAATCTCATGGGTATTTTGAGGTCATTTTATGCACACAGGGACAGTTTTACTTCAAAATCCGTTTCTGAAGTAATGGAAATGAATTCTACAAAAGTGAAAGATTTTTTGTCAATAACAGACCAAGGAACAAAAAGTATCCTTAATTTTATGCACAAGTGTTATGATGTGGGATATATGCAGAGAGATTTGAGGCTTATGTTAAAAAAATACAAATTTTGAATTTGTTTTACTATTTTAGTAATTTTTCTTGGTGCGCTTTTCTAACATTTGGCAAAGAATTTTAAGAAACCTAAGGAATTTTTTGTCACTAACACACCAAATATAAAAAACCTCTTTCCATTTCTTCACAGATGTCTTTTTTTGGAATATTTGATTGGATCTTTACAACCTAGTTTTACATATTTAAACATTTAATGATTTCCTGCTTTAGTCATGATGTTGCAGCACATATTCCGAGGAGATGGAATTTAATCTGCGAAAACTGAGAGAGAACTCTCTAAGAAATAAGCTAATATACAAAAACCCCCTTCATTTTTTAAATATATGTCATGATTCAAGAGATACGAGTTAATCTTTGACCCATATTTCCATAAATCTGGTCCCTATTCCTAGCACGGAGTGCCCAATTTAATGCAAATGTTCCTACTTTTAGGGAGATGGTTGGGCTTGACTCCCTTAGTCTAGGGAAAAGATTATTGTATATATTCCATGAATTTTAGAGTGTAAAATGTTGGACATCTGAGGAGAGAGCCATTGTAGCCTGTATTTAACATTTTTGGAAAACAAAGGACACAACTTGTGGCTATTTTTTAGGAATTCTTGTGCAGTAAGTTTATGATGTTGTTTTTCCTCTATTATTACTTATAAATGATATTTAGCTTCCTTTTCCATTCATCATCTCTTCAATATTTTTCCTTGCAGTTTATAAACAAAATTATTTTCACTAAGCTCTATTTTGATGGAAAATTATTATATGTTACTTTCGCTCTTACTTAATGAATTCATGTTTCATGCTCATTAAGACCTTTATGGTTCTTCTCAACACCATACTACACCCAAAAAACCTAAAATCCATCACAAAAGTACTGTTACCTTTCTCCTTCATATCTTTGTTTTTGTAAACCTTTGACCCTCTGACCTAGATACTTGGTTTTTCTCCCTTATCCATCATAAGAAAACCTAATTCTTCCAAAACCTACCTGAGCCTAGTTATCTAGCCTAAAATATTTACATCTCATTCATCTGTTGGCTATGATTCTTTATAGATTCCTCTCATCCTGGGACATTGTGGGGGCTAACACTTTGGAATACCACCATCCAAGGAGCTTGAAGGCCCTCTATTTATTACATAAACATAAGTATCTACAACATCTACCCAAAATAGTAAAGGAGTTCTTGCATGCAATCTCATTCACCTTACACACTCCAGGATTGTCCTGTTCATCCTTTCTGATACGCCATTTTCTTGTGGTGTTCTTGGAACTGTCTTCTCTCTGCAAATTCCATTCTCTAAATAGTACCTATCAAACTCTTTGCAGCAATATTCACCTCCATTGTCTGATCTGAGACACTTCAACCTTTTTCCTATCTCATTTTCAACCAAAGCTTTCCATTTCTTGAAAGTATCAAATACATCATATTTATTTCAATTAAAATAAATCTAGGTTTTTCTGGTTTCATCATCAGTAAATGTAACATAATAATGAGAGCCACCGAGAGATGATACCTTAGTAGGTCTCCGTACATCTATATGCACAATATCTACTTTTTAACTCTTCTTTTTTTTCCCAACTTTGACAAATCTAACTTTCTTCTATTTTCCATAAACGCAATTCTCACAGAATTCCAAATCAACATGCTTCAAACCTGGCAACAAGTTTCTTGAGTGAAAAACCTGTATCTCACTCATGTGCTCGAGCCTATGATGCCACAATGTCATATCTGCTCTTGTAGAGGTTAAAGCATTAACAGAATTAGAAATACCGTTGCATAAATACAATGTACCAACATTTTCTCCTTTTTCTATTACCAAAGCTCCTTTAGTGACCTTCCAGGTTTTATCTGTAAAAGTAGTTTCGCAACCTTCACCTCCCAACTACCCTGTTGAAATTAGATTTTTGTTTAGATCTGTAACATGCCTTACCTCCTTCAACAACCATTGATTTACATTCTAATGTTTAATTAAAATTGTACCCATTCCAATGTTTACAAGGTTTATCATCACCCAATCGAACCTGTCCAAAATATCCTTGAAAATAATCATGAAAATGTTTCCTATCAGGTGTGGCATGGAATAAGGCCCTTGAATCTACCACCCAAGCATCAATAATATTTTCTAATGAAATAATCAAATCATCTTGCAACACATCACTTGTCACATTCGCTTCATGATTGTTTTCTTGTTGCGCTTCTCCTTCTTTTCCATTCTGAGACTTGCAGTCTTTCTTCAAGTGTCCTTTCTTCCCGCATTTCCAGCACACTATCCTCAATCTGGACTTGGATCTGCCTTTCCTTCACCTACTATGATATCATGGCCCTTTCCTCTTTCCATTTCTCTTCCCTTAGTCTCTGCAGTCAAATAATTACCTGATGTCTCACCGAAGCTTTTCTGATGCATTTCCTCACTAAGGATTGCACCAACAACATCATCAAACTTTAAAGTACTAGATCTAGAGACAGAGTTACTAATTGCCATAACTAAACCATCCCATCTTTCTAGAAATGAGCACAGAAATAAAAAATCCCTAACTTCATCATCGAAAGTTACCCCTACGGAACTTAAATGACTGATAACTGTACTAAATTCATTTAAATGATCAGCAACAGATCCACCTTCTGACATATTCATATTAAATAAACACTTCATAAAAAATACCTTATTTGAGGTTGAGGGTTTTTCATATATTTTGGCCAATGTCAACATTAAACCCTCTATCGTCGTTTCCTTTGAGCTCGTAAAGGCTACTAACGCTGCTAGGCACGGCCGTATTAGTCCAAGTGCCTTTTTTTCAAGAATATCCCATTGTGTGTTTGTCATCCTCGTCGACTTCTTTGTCTCTCCATTGAATGGTAGGTACAGATATTTCTAATACATGTAAGCTTCCATTTTCATCTTCCATAGATGGTAGTTTTGGTCGTTAAATTTTTTGACCCTAAACTCACCATCTTTTTCCATTACTCCCACTCAAACTAGGAACCCTTATCTCCTGTGAGTTTATCAGTCAAATAAAGCTTTGGCTCTAATACCAATTGTTAGAAAATTATATATTACAGAGAAATGGAACAAATAAAAATATTGTAGAAATATAAACACACAAAATGCATAAAACAAGAGAGACACAAATATACTTGGTTCACCCAAGTTGGGCTACGTCCATAGAGAAACAACCAGTCCTACCTTTTATATTATCTAGAAAATGAAGAGATACAACCTAAAATAGATTCATTGTGATTCCCTCTTCACTCTCACAAAATTTCATCTCTCTTTCTTGCTCAGAATACACATCTACATAGCCGCAAGACAATTCCCTTATATATAGTGAAGGGTTGCTCCCTCTGGACCCCCCTGGCAGCATGCATAAATGGAATTGGGTTCCAATGTGATGATACCTTTGAATAAATAAGATAATCAGGCTCCACACCCAACACTCCGTGGGGCCCGCTTCTGCTGGAATCTTGAGCTTTGGAAGCTCTTTGTAGGCTTATTCAATCACTTCTTCCAACTGTTGGCTTCACGTTGTGATCTCTTCTATTTCTTTAAGGGCCTGTGCCTTCTCCTAAAAATTTGTTGGTTATTGGTCTTTACTGCACTAATTACTTGTAGTGCATGTTGTTCCTGAATCCTCAATTCATCTAACACCCCTTAGTGAAATTCATGGAGGGTCTGAATGGGCAGTACGACCAAATTCAGACTGAGGTTCTTCATCTGGAGGAGTTGTTTTTTCTTTAGCTGTGTCATCACGTATGGACCATTCTGGCATTGGTACTGCATGGAGATCCATGGAGATCTTAGCATCCAAAACTAACTATCTCGCCTGACTTAGGCTCGCTCACCTGTCCTACGCTCACTTGGATTAAACCTATTTGTACCTACAAATCCCTCAAGCCCTATTGTACCTTACTAAGGTATTATTGGTATTGTGCTTCAAAATGGCTCATGAAGTCCATTGTGGCATTGCGGACCATGTCCCCAATTTCGTCCAAGTCCCCCTCTATGAGGACCAAAGGCGTCGCACCTACTGATTTATCGTCTTTATGCTTCTTGCGCTGCCCTATGGAAGTCATCTACTTCTGCTTTTTTACCACGAAGGGGGACCCCAACTCCATGCCCCTTTCTTCTTCCACCTCAATCTCTTCCTCCCCTTGTGTCTATTCAGGATCTGACTCTTCAACGTTGATAGTAGCTTATAATGTAGTCTTTTCCTGTGTTGCCTCTTTCGCTTTGGTGGTTTCTTCTTTTGCATCATCTTATTTCTCCCTCACGGCAGCTTCTTTCTTTTGCCCATATTTTGCACGAGCGACAACTTTCTAAGCCTCCTTCTTCATTTCTGCTACCATGGTCTGCATTGCTGAACCTTCAGTCGCCATGCTGGTACCTACCCTGTCATCCGAAGGGGTGATCCAATCACTTGGCCACTTGTTGATGACCCCTACTATATCCTCCTTGGCAACCAAGTAAGGCAACTTGTGCCCTATGCCCCGGGCATCCTTCTTTGCGTGAATATGTATATTGTGGAAATTTGCCTTGAAATCTGCAATGTTGGTGTACTCTGTGTGCAAGGTGGGTGATAGCCTTGGCTGTTGACTTATCACTGTTCTAAGTTTGATCTCAAATAATACTCTAAACATCTTGGTCTCCATGATGCACATGGGTTCTTTAGTATCCCACAACGAAGCGAACTTCACTGCCTCCAGTAGATCTGAGTCCTGCTAAGGGAATTGGCTCTCCTCAAGCATCCTCCGCATCACTAAGGTGATTAGCAACAACAACAAGGCATAGTGAAACACCTTGCCCTCATCCTGGGCCTCCCTGCAGTCCTCCAAAAGCTCCTTACATGGATATTGAGCTCAGTTATGTTGAGCCCCTTGCGCACACTACACAGCCAATGACACCACTAGCGTCAAAACTTCATCGGCACAGCACTTCCTTGTGATCTTATCAGCTAATATCTGTGCAGCAAATTGCATCGTGCCATCAGATATGGTTTGAATGGAGTATCTACATGACTTCTTGACTAGACAAAATTTTTCCTTCATTTCATCCACCAACTTTTTTTCCTGCGACTTTTCGACGAAAACCTCCATAGGGTCCACTCCTTGAGATAGCAGCAATGTAATCCAGTGTATCAACATGTCTATGATCGGGATGGGTTCTCCTAGCCAAAGACATCCATCGTTTACTACTGTCAATAATTGGCGTACACAAAATATGTTGATGATGGTGCGACTTCAGTGCGGAACCCACAACATGTTCAGGAGCCTGTTGTGCTATACAACAACCCCCCATTTCATAAAATTTTACTTTCAAAACTATAATATGAAATGGGTCCCTTTTTAGATTAAATTGGTATCAACTTATCATTCCTCAAAAGGTCTGGTAGCAAAAAAAACATTATAAAACCTTTTGAGTTAATATATAAGCGGTCTTATAATAAAAAATGAATAATTCTTTATTATTGCGATAAAGTGATCGCAAGATCACATATCGCAATAACAAAGGATGCATAACAAAGGACCCATTGGTTTTCCCCGATGCGACAAGAATGAATAACTATCGGCTATCGGAAAATAAGCAATCATAACAAAAGGCCCCTCTCTTTGCTACAATGCGATATCGCTATTAGCGATCGGGGAGTGCGATATGTATGCAACGAAAAGTCTTCTCCTAAAAGCTCCCGATGCGAATTAGCGATATCGCTATCGGCGATCAGGGATTCCACAATAACATAAATGAAACTTCTAAAGCATTCCTCCAATTCCCGCTTGCGATAAAGATAAGCACGACTTTCAAAAAGGATTGATATGGCTTGGGTATATTGTCTTAATTATTATTAAAAGCCCTTCTCTTCCTGATAGTGATTCACTTGCGCCCAACCGCCAAAAAATCAAATCCACGCTTAAATGGACTATTCGGCAAATAAAGGATATGATGAACATTTAAATGATTGACAAGTTTAAGTGGCCAATTAATGGAGCAGTTATGCCAAAATCTCTTCAGAGATTGTATCTGCAGGAGCCTTATGTTAATCCTCTATTATTCATTGATTGGCATAATTCTTTCATACTTGGTTTCCGCCATCTATTTTCCACATTACGTTCATTTTATCTCCTGTGCAGAGCTCCTCCGCAGTAGCGAATTCAGGCCAAATGGGGAAGAAATCTAAAAAATTTGGAACAGCTTCAGCCTCCGTCGTAACAGGACAACATGCTGTCGATCCGGGACCAAGTAAAAAAGGATTAATCTCAAACACCACATGTCTTGGTCTCGGTAATACTACTTGGCAGAGCATCTACAATCTGGTCGAGGCCGAAGAACCTCAGTAAACATCGGTACAAGCTGCAGCAGGCTCGAACCGGAAATCCTAGGCTACTCTAAAGGATTTGGCCGATTCTTACCTACACAGGATAGCGGCTCGATAGCAAATTCTTCCATACACAGATGTGGTAAGATGGGCCGCTGAAGAAATTCCAATTACGAACAGAACATTCTGCACTATTGATGGGAGAGTATTCGATTCATTTCAACCCAACGATTTGAGACAAATGTACCATTTTCCCGAACCAGAGAAGAAGTATAACAAAGTGTTTCTAGATAAATTCAGAGATGAAAATGAAACTGAGTTAGCACCTATAAGGGAATGGAGACATAACCCAGCAAAACACAAGCATGAGTCTTCGGGTAAGTACTCTGTCAATTCCTTGTGTTCTCCTTATTGTTATGCTGGAGCTATGATGTGTCGAATTTGGGGCTTGCATGAATCCTCAAAATTTTCCATAGAGATGGTACCTCTGATGGAAGCAGCATGCAATAGTGAAATCATGGATTGGGGGAATATATTATTTGATAAGTTAGCAACAACTATTCTTGAGTTCAGAAACAAATCTCGTGTTACTGATAGATTCATCCCTCCATTTTACTTTAGCGCCTACATCTTAGACACCCTCCGTTTTAATTCTGGGTTTCCTGTGATGGGGTGGAGATGGACTCCACAGGACCACATGCCCATTCATATCTATCACCAGAAGTTGTGGAAAGCCCATTATAAAGACCACCTATGTCAAGTCTGCAATGGATTCATGTTACCTATTTACTATGCAATTTTTGATAAACCTGCTCCTAAGATTTCCTCTCAAGCAGAGATTGACTTGACAGCCTTAGGAACCTGGTTTAGAGAAGAAAAATTTACTTATGTAAAAGTTTTTGGCAGTCAAGCCAGGCCTCATGTCCTCCCCTTGTATATACCAAACAAACTATTGGCTCGAGAGATAGCATATCAGCTTACATCCGCATTAGCTACAAAGACTCTAAGGAATTCAAAGAAGCAAGTATGTCCTCCTTTTCCTCTAAGGTGTGGCGTCTACACTCTGCATGACTACAAGCATGCAGAGAAAGAGGCAGAAAAGATTAATATACTAAATCTTGCCACTTTTCCTAACAGACGCTTTGATCCAAACAAAGTCTTTTATAATGTTCTAGAGCAAGCCAAACTCACTAAATTTGAACATAAAGAAGATGAGTTTGATGACCTATTCTCCTCGGCCGAGTCGCTATTTCAGGTGCAAGAGATAGCTAAAATGAGATACCACGACGACGGGTTAGTTGAATTTAACAAACTTAGAGAGCAGAGGTTGCAAATTCGGCCTCTAGATTTGTTAGCCACTGCCCTGATGACACAGTCAAGCGAGCCTGAATAGCAACTTGCCAACGAACCTCCTGCTACATCAGAAATTTTTGAAGAATTCCAAAGAAGAGAGCAGGAGGAACTTCAAAGGAAAGAACAATAAGAAGCACAGAGGAAAGAACAAGAGGAAGCACAAAGGAAAGAACAAGAGAGAATATGTGAGGAAGAACAGAGAAGACAACAGGAACAGAGCAGCAAGGATGTGAATGTCGACACTCAGATTGACCCGAGAGTGCTCCGGGAATGGAAGCAATTTGATTCAATTATACGCAATCTTGAGAGCTCAAGGGATGTCGATACATCCAAAGCAGCCGATACACAGGATACAGCATTGAAAGAGGTTCCAAGTGAAGGAACCAGCGGTCTACCCCCTACTACAGAACTAGAAATAATTCCCAAGGATCATTCGGATCAAATCATTTTGCAAGTGGAAGATATTCCTCCATTGGATGTCTTCTATAGCCCAAAACACAGGGTTGTAATAAAGTGACAGCGGAAAAGGAGGAGGATTGATCAACCTTCCCTGTTCCCTGAACAAACAGTAACAGCCAATGTAGTTTGGAAGGAAGAATTTGATCCTTCTGATGACCTAACAAAGTTGTCCCAATATGCTGGAGCCTATTCGATGGCCACCATGGACAAGGCATCGGAGGTGAGCAATTTGTTAAAATAAAAGGATCAGGCAATCACTTCATTACAAACACAGTTATCAGAGGCACAACAGAAAGCAGAACAACTACAACAACAATTGTCCATGCAGCAACAATTAAATAACCAACTGAACAAACAGTTGCATGAAGAGAAACAGAGGGCAGATTCGGGTGCGATTTAGAGACAGAAAGAACTATCGAAGGCATTAGAAAAATTGAAGACAATGAATGAACAGATGGTAAAGACAAAAGATGATCAAATTGCTCAATTATCAGCTCAAATAGAGAAGTTCAAGAGTCTTCCCCAGCCTGTCGATTTCAGAGCAGAGGCAATACAGATTAATAAGGCACTGATAACACAAATAAGATTGTTGTGTCATAAAATTGCTTAAGTTGAACCTCTGTGTGACATAACAACATCTATAATAGATAAATCAGTTGATGCAAGACAGGACTTAGAGCAGGCCGATGAGACCTTAACGGATTTTCTTACTTGGCAGGACACTAATGAGGGACAAGTAGCAAACTTGCATAAAATCTTAGAATCCCATAAAGAATTTCTATTTATGGAGTGGCAGTCCCAATTGATGAAGGCAGAAAGAGCGATTTCTAGATGAAAATTATCTACGAACAATTTGATTGAATTAATTAAAAGTAATCTCTATTTATCTAACATGATCTCTCAATGTACACCAGGTAAATTACTATCGGCCAAAACATTGGAGCAATCATGTTGCCAAGAGCTAGAAAAGAATGGGAGAATGATCACAGGGATTAAAAGTTTAACTTGGGACACCTATTGGTTGTTCCTAGTAAAACCATACAGCTAGAGAGCCGCCCTCAAGTGCCTAACGGATGCAATCGGGTGTATCTTCCCGATATACACGATGCCACCTATTCTGCTCAAATCAATTCTCGTCTCAGCCGCCCTCAAGAAGTGGAACGAATACTGGCGATATGCCAACTCAGGTCAAAAGGCAAACAGCCAAAGTGATGAATCATGCTACTGACTACCAGATTGTTGTGGGGGAGATATTCAAGATCGAGTTATACCAATTTAGTAGAATTTTAATTTTGTAGTTTGTTAGTTTAATTTAGTATTTATAGACCCTTTCATGTATTTAGAAAGGGTCGTAAGTTTTTGTATATGACTTAAGCCTGAAGTTGCACCACTGTACTTCAGGCATATTCTTTTATAAAGACTGGACCAATTATTCCAATTTTGATAACGAAGCTTTTATGTGGATGTGCACTACTGTCTTTATTTAAAATTATTTCTGAGTCAGAAAAAGGAATTCAAATTTCGATTGATGTTGGGAATGATTTGCAGCTCATATGGTACTACTATCTATGTTTGAACTCATTCTTTTTATGTGAATTGTTATTTGATCACTCTTGCTATTATTGAATATATGCATGTGTTTTAATATCAGTCTTTATACTTTCCACTACTGGATGTTTACAGCTTGCTTTTCTTCTAATCATACATGTATCAGTAATATAAAAAGAGAAGTGAAACAATGTTTTATTAATTACTTCATTCAACTACTTGAACGAAGCAATTATTATTTAAATTAATGTCTATGTTTATTGAATAGTGTCATCTATATGTCTATTGACGAACACAGATCATCAAACGTTGCACTTAAGAATAGAAGCTTCCCAGGATAGAATAGTCATTTGTGTTTTCGCTTATAGATTAAGTCCTCCATTCATTATCACTTATTAGAAAACCAATCACTCATCCACCCCTTCTATTCATTATTGGGAAATTGGTCCCATTATATCCAGTCAGAGCCACCATGCTAAACAGAAAAGGAGCTGTATTAAGGTCCGGACCGGGTGGTTATCCCCCGATGTTGATGCAACGATTTTCGGGGCATCAACAAAGCCCCATGCCCCCGACTCTATCCACCCAGTTAATTTGTTCAAGGCATGTAATATCCAACTCCTCATAATAGACCTTCTTGAGGTACTTGTGTGGCACTAGCTAAGGAAATTTCTCATGGTTCCCAAGGTCACTATCCTCCATTTTTAGATTTGGTATACGACCCAACAACGAACCCTCAAACAACATATTCTCTGGCAGTAAAGGTGTAGAGACCATGACTTCACAACATTCAGATCTTTGGGGACCTTCATCGTGGATTTTCTAGGAGGTATGTACTTCAGTAGCAGAGTTATTGGTTCAACCTCTTTTGCATCCATCTCCTCTATTCCTCCTTTGTGTAGTTATTCCTTATCCAGATCCATCAGTTCCATCAGTTATTTGGAATTATCCATTTTTCCTTTTGGAAAATTTTTGTGGAGTTTTTCTGCAGTGATTGCCACACCAACACTTATTGAGGCTTCTTCTTCTTTATAGACGTGGATGGTTTAGGCCTAGGTGACCTAGGCATGGTAGTAGGCAATCCGGTAGATATAGGTTCAGATGGTGCTACCTTAGATAGGGATAGCTTCGTCTCTAGGCAACTTGCACTCATATTCTCAATGAAACTCTTTCGAAAGTACTCAGGCAAATTTTCTAACTCTGGTCATGAAAATAGTTCCTTCCAATCTGGCTCAAACATATAGCATTTTTCTTAGTGTAAATCAAGGTGAAAATTCTTAAGGAAAACTCTCAGGAGGCAAAGTGTTCGAATGTGAAGCGATATGCTGTATTTACAGACCAATTTGAATTCAAATCCAATCGTTCCCTCCAATTCCTAGTCATTAATGCATAATTTTTGGCATATTTCCAAAGATATGCATCTTAAATGCTCCACCCCCCCACTCCTTTCAATGGAAAATTCTCCATCCAATCAAATATATTGCTTCCAATGGTCACCTTTTGGCCAGGTTGCATGGGGCCCACCCACCTAGCATAGCTCCTTCAATGAAGCTCTCTTCATTGTCATCCTTCAACTTGTCACACAACCCCTTCACTTTTCCTTTCTAACTTTCGAGAAGTGTAGTTTAAAGTCTCATACATCCTTGGAGCTGCCTAGAGTACTAAGACTATCTCGCAATCATAGAGTCATTACGTAGGGGCGAGATCACCATTGTACAGCTTCAATCGACTTCCATTGACTTTTCCCATAAATAATTCCCCATTCAGCTTCGTGAGTTGAACTGCGCCTCCATCTATAATTTCCTTCACAACATATGGCCCCATCCAATGCATCTGAAATTTTCCGAGGAACTTTGTAAACTTACTATCATATAGCAACACCAAATCATCTTTCTTGAAGGTGCATTATTTGATATGGCGATCATGCCATGCCTTTTCATAGTCCTTTTGTACCTACTGATGAAATCCAACAAAGAAACGATCTTCCTCCAATTCAACGAGTTTCCCGAGTCATTCTTCCATGGTATCGTGATCAAGCATATCCGTAATAGCTACAATCCACAAACTTGGCACAATATATTCCATGGGCATGACAACCTCCTGCCCCTAAACCAATTTGAATGGGGTTTGGCCTGTAACCTTCTTACAAGTAGTCATGTACACCCAAAGGACCGTCGGTATGCACACATCCCAGCCATTCCTCTTCACGTTGCAAATCTTTGTTAGGGCACTCTCCATAATTTTGTTAAAGGCTTCTACCATGTCATTCTCATGAGGGTGATAAGGTGTACCCTTTTGATGATATACCTGGAATTCTTCAAGCAGAGTAGCAATTGTCTCATTCAAAAAGTGTGTGCCCCTATCACTCATCAAAATCTTAGGGTAGTTGAACCGAGACAAAATATACTCAAAAATAAACCTCGCGGCAGTAGCGACGCTACAATATTTGACAGGTTGTGCCTCCACCGACCGAGTCAAGTATTCAATCACTGTAATAATGTACCTAGCCCACATATTTTTCCCTGGTGGTTGTATTGGTTCCATAAATTCTATTGCCCATTTATCAAATGCCTGCAACATCACTTGTGGATTTAGAGGCAATTCATCTCTTCGCAATGGTCTCCTCATCCTCTGATAGACACCGTACACCCTATAATAAGGTTTGGAATCCTTATGCATAGTCTCCCACCAAAGTCCTGTGCATACGATCTTCTGCGTAGTTTCTCTTCCTGCATAATTTCCTCCTGCTACTCCTCCATGTGCTTATGCAAAGATACTTTTTCCCTCATACTTTGGAACATACCTACGCAATATCTCATCAGAGCCCATTTTGTATAAGTGTCCAGCTATCACAAAAAAATCAGCAGCCCGGACTACCAATTATTTCTTTTATTGCATTGAATATCCTTCCTAAGCTAGACTTGTCAATAAAAAATGAATTATATATTTGAAATGATCATCTACGATGCAAATAGCGAAGAGTTGCAAATCAGGTAACCCTTCCTCTAGACTTGTAGGCTCATCTCCATTCTCAATGCGCGATAGGTGATTTGGACCACCATTCAAGCACCCTACCTTCATAATTACTACAAAATCATATTCTTGGAACAATATCAACCATCTGCAGATCTTCACCCCCCCCCCCCAACACAGGCTTGTTAACCAAGTATTTCAAAGCATAATGGTCTGTATACATCTTAAAGTGTGCTCCCAACAGATAGTTCAGTAATTTCTTCAGTGTGTACACCATTGCTAACCCTTCCCACTTTGTGGTTGAATAATACTTTTTCGCCTTCGACAACTTCCTACTCGCAAATTCTATTGGGTGTTCAATATCCCCTTTTCCTGGTTGGGTCAGCACCTCACCTAGCACAAAACATGATGCATCTACATGAACATGAAACTTCATTTTCTAATCGGGGAACACTAAAATGGGTGTAGTGACTATTTTCTCGTTTAAGACATCCAAACTCTTCTGCAAATCATCGTCCCAGCAAAATGTTGCATCATTTTTCAACATTTTTTCCATTGGCATAGTTATTTGTGCATATGCCTTGATGAACCTCTTGTAATACCATGTATGGCCCAATGTTGCACACAACTATTTAACATTCTTTAGGGCCTCCAAATTAACAATGATAATAATCTTGGTGGGGTCTACCATCGATCGCTACTTCCAAACCACATGGCCCCAATGTATCCCATAAGGTACATAGAATATGCATTTCTTCAAGTTTAAAAGCTATCTGATGTTTATAACAAGTATCCAACATGAGGTGCAGAATAGTAATGTGGCGCTTTACCAATCAAAACATTGTCCATTCATTAAAGTAGACCTCCAAAAATTTGTGGATAAACTCTTTGAAGGCCACAATTACCACTCGCGAGAATATTGCAGGTGAATTATTTAACCCAAAAGGCATCATTTTATATTGGAAATAACCCCACTCAGTTATGAAGGTGCTTTTACTCCGATCCTCCATCGCGATCTTGATCTAGTGGTACCCTGAGAACCCATCTGTGAAAGAGTAGGCTTCCTTTCCTCCAACATTCTCTAGGACCTCATCCATGAATGACGTAGGGAATGGATCATGGACACATGCATTATTCAACTTCCCTGGGTCTATACATATCTAAATTTCACCCTTTGTTTTCCTTACTTTAACCACCATAGGACTAACCCAGTCCAGTTCTTCGATAGTTTCAATGCTCCCAGCTTCAAGCATCTTATCCAATTCCTTGCACACTTTTTCCTTATACTTAGGATTTAATCGGTAGAAGTGTTGTTTCATTGGCTTCGCATCTCACTTTAAAGTGATCTTCATGACTCCCATATCCCCTACTATCCATTTTATATTAGAGAAATTTGTGGGAAACAAGTCTTGATACTCTCTCAATAGCTCTATGACCTTATCTACTGTATCTTTGTCCCAATAGTCACTTATGTTTGCAAACTTCGGCTGCGCTTCTGGAAAAATATTCACCTTCTTGGTCTTTAAAGGCTCTGATATATGGATGTCCCTGGGATCTTCTTCACCATCCTCCATGCTTACATTATAGCATTTAAGCGCATGACGCAGCTACATACCCCAATCTAGTTGTACCCATTCAGTCATTTCTTTAGGAATTTTGAATATAGAAGATTTGATTTTCTATAGTGCTTCATCTATACATTCAAACCTATCTTCAAAGCTAAAAGTTAGTGGAAAAATATCTTTCAAAACATCCCATTCTACGGTCCCATGTCGCAACTCTGTTTCCACATACCAATTCATCAGGATTGTATCTAAAGTGTGGCAAAATATATGGAACCACTCCAGCTATGGCTCTTCTCCACATGCTTTTGTCCAAGGAGCTAAGTGCTCATGTGAATCATCCTTCCCTTTGTATTTCTCTGAAATATGGGTATTAGCATACCCGAACCTTAACTTCATTATTCTTCGATACTCCTAGTATGCAATGGGCAAGCGTAGCTCGTAGCACAATGTCTAGTGCTTGGAACCGATGTTCTTCCAGCACATCCATTTTGAATTTATCCACAAATAAATTGACATCCTCTAAACCATCATAATATGGTGAATTGTGTACATCGGCAGATATACATCGTAGCGATTTGGTAAGAAGGTTGCAGTCTAGTGAGGATACTTCAAGCAATTGGTGCTGCCAGTGTTCAAGCTCATCATTTGAGTGTGAGTTACAGGAGTTGTCCTTCTCCCCAGTTATTCGTCCATCCGCTGTGGGGTTAATCCAATCTTCATTCCACATGGTTATCTTATATATTTTCTCAATGTCATCGTCTTCCTCATAATCGCAGACTGGCTTAGTATATTGTGCACCTTCAGTTGTATCCAACAACACAATCATCCTTAGTTCTTCCTTTTCAAATTTCATACTGGGCTTCTTTAGATTGATGATTTTGTTCATATCAAAGTCCCAATCAACTCCAAGCAGTTCCAGATATGGATTACTAATGTCCACGATCGTGATTACTTTCAAGTCAGTTATGGCACGCACCCCCTCAATATCCACGGTTACTCCATGTAGGTGCCCCATAGGAATAATTTTTTATTGATTGGCCATTGTCAGCTAGATTGGGGACCACTCTAGTGATGGTCTCCCCATTATTTCCAAAGTTTTCTTTGGTAGAACATTTGCATTAGACCCTAAATCAAGAATTACCTAGTCCATTTTGTATTCTCTAATTTGAGCAGTCAACCTCATTTCGCGACCAATTCTCTTCTTCATTTTTCCCACCTTATGCACTGCACGTTGTTCAGGTAAAGGCTTATTCTTACCAGTGCAATTATCAATCAATTCTTGTAGTCCTTCTACTGCCTTATTATCCCTTAGGAGTTTCATACAGGTTTTCAAAATGATGCTAATAATGACGGGTCTATCTCCTGTGTAGTACTAGTTTCTTCAGACTTCCCCATATTTTCAATCCTTGATGTAGAATCTCCTTCATCCGTGAAGCTCCTTTTTCCTTCCATAAACATTTCCTTCACCTTGTTTACATCAAATCCAGTTTCCTTATCAACAACTTTGTGAACCCATACATCGACTTTGGGTTGTTTCCCCTTATCTTCTCCAGTATCTATACTGCTTCATGTAAAAATATTGACATTGGGCCCATCTTTGTGAGGCTCTGACCTCATCATCTATATGTTCTGCATAGGTTCCTGGGCCTAAGTCTTCTTTTCTTGCATCTTATTGATAAGCACTCAGAAATATTCTATAACATGGTCAAACTGTTGACATTATTGACAAGAGGTATGTTGGATTCTAACAATCTCATGCAAAATGACCTGCTTCCCCATAATTGTAGCAGATGAGATGACCACGAACCCTTCCAACTCCTCCTCCTCGGCCTTGGAATCCTCTATCTATCGCAATTGTGCCCTGATATTGAGGACGAGTCTCAGCCTACATTCTATACATAGGGGTTCTATCCATCATTAATTCATAGCTTCGATAATGGAATTCGTTGTGACCTACAGATTTGCAAAAATTGCAAAAGAACTATGGGGGGGTTGTCCAAATTTTTGTAGTAAATGACAATTATCTGTCACATGTTGTCCTATAACCTGACAAATAGTGCACCACGGTGCTACTCCCATGCTCATCCCAGCAGTATTTTCTAGCTTCAAGGGGACAAGGCCCCCCTAATAAGATAATTTTTATAAACCGGGGAATGGTCCTTATCATGACCATGGCCTTTGCATTTCAAGCACCAAACCTCTGCGTGAAACTTAGGCTAGGCTTCATTTCCCTTCTTCATGCTTTACAACTCCATATGCAGCCTAGCCAGCTATGACTGAATCAGCTGCACTCCCAGATTCGTATCTTGAATGGATAAAGATTTTAATCTCATAGCTATCTCTAGCACTTCAGCTTGCATGCCAATTTTCTATTGTGATTGTGGCAATCCTAGATGGGGCAGCAACGAAGTGATGTACCAATCCCTATGTTGATCATCTGTGATATGCATATTAGCCTACTGGAGCAAACACTTCAACCTCTGATCAAAGTTCCATGTTGGCTCATTTACCTTCTGTTATATTTATTTGACCTCTATCACTGACTGAGCTTGTGACTTAGGCTTCTTGAATTCACTATTGAGTGCCTTCTTTGTCTCGTCTAATGTTACATTGGGATGTGCCGAAGAATACTTAACGTACCAGCTTAGGGCTCTATCTTGCAGTGTTGTAACTAGTTGTGCTTTTTTTAAATCATCATCTGTAACCTGTTGTGACTTCCACTCATCATTTTCTACAAACGAAAACTATTCATGGTCTTCTTTCCCTAGACCTCTGAATATGGGCATCTTAATCGATTAGCCATTTTGAAAAGTGGAGGTGGAGGTGGAGGCAGAGGTGTAGGTGTAGGTGTGTGAGGCGGAGGTGATGGTGGAGGTGGAGTGGATGGATTTGGTATCCCTGTGATACCTTGTCTTACTACCTATAGTCCACCCAAAGGTGTCCTCAAAACACTACTTTCTTCATCACTGTTAGACACTTCTAACAAAGATATGTATTCAGCACCTAAGTCTAGGTCTCTTATAAAAAAAAATTCCACTTCACATAGCTCCCATCAGGTCCCTTCTCTTGGTCCTTTGAAGAATCATTATTTAGCTTCGCTATAGCTTACAGATGTATCGATAGTGAACTCAGTCATGAATCCACCCAGGATGCTATCAATCCAATAGTCAACAGGCCTTGCAATCTTGTTTTCTGAAGCTTCCAAATGCCTTACCAAATATGGAGTCCACACAATAGGGTTGTCCAACTTCCATGTGCCCTAACTGTCCACCAATTTGGATAATCGCTAGTGTAATTCACATGGAAAAGAGCAAAATAAAATCTCATTTTCGTCTATATATAGGTGTATATTCAGCCACTCTTCCTTTGACAGGCACAGAGTCTTGTTTTCTTAGGTTGAAAATTCGTCCAACTTTCGATCTATCCACTTCTTGATTTCTTTCTTAGTTGGGAACCATTTATTCAATAGCACACATTCCTCAGACAAATCACGGTCCTGGAAATGGAACCATTTGTTGGATTGAGGGGTCCTTACCTATGTTTGAATTTAGCTACTCCAACTAAAAAAACCTAAATTGTTGGCCCTTTCAGAAACAACTTGTGTAGCGCAACTTGCAGTCTCACCTGAATTTGTACTGGGGGATGACAAAACTAGGTTACTGCATCCAAAGGCCTGTGTGATGGGTTCTTGTGGCTTCCAGGGCTTATTTCCAACCCTCACAAACCTTAACCCTTAAAATATAGACAATAGCAGTAACTTGTAGAAATAGTACAATTATTTGTGAAGCACTTTAAACATTTGTAGCATCAAGTAAATGAGTAGCTCTACTACTTTAGCGCATCAATTAAAGAGTTCTTCATATAAATTCAGATAATCGAGTGAATACATATAAATTTCATAAGTAAATAAAAACATATAGATACACAATTATAGCTCCCAAAATAGTCTTTATTAGATGTATTATTTTTTGTTACAAACTCTTCTTCCTTGCGCACACAACTACAAAGGCCCACACACACAGCTGTAGGAGCCTTCCCCTTCAACTAAGTAGATGAAACAGACTTTCATGTCTCAAACTACTTGCCCATACAATGATCTTCAATTATTGACTAACTTCTTATGACTCACTAAGACTTCTTTATATGGCTCCTTCTTTTACAATAACATGGTTCGTGAACCATGGGCAGGTCACAAAACATCTTATCTTCTAACAAACTAAGGGACTAAATCCCCTTTAACTCCTATGATTGTCGCGCTCCACTCCTCAAAATGCGGAGACTTTACATAATTAGAAAAATTGACCACAAAATCTATGCCAGGGGACCCTGCCCCAAAATTTCCTCAAAATTCTCCACCATCATTTTTCCTTAACACTATAATTTTTTTCTTTGTTTTATTTTCCACAAGATCCTGAAACTATTTTAATTTGTCATACTTCAAATTTATTCCTAAGGAAACAAAGTCACATATTCCTTGAGAATTCATCTATAAATGAGGCATAGAGAACATGTTTACCTAGCGATGGAACCAAAATAGGTGCAAACAATCATTGTGCACCAAAAGTAATATTTTAATCTCTAAATTGTCGTGGATATTCCACTGGACAATTCCTCGCAACAAATCTAATAAAATTATATTTGAAAATTCTGAAATCTACACTATTAGGGTTTTATTTCTCTTTAGATTTTTGGATATGTATATTATTATTAATTGTGTACACATGAAAATTAAAATTAGGTATAAAATAGATAACAATGAAATAAAAGCTCACAATCCACGATTTGACACAAGATATGGCCTGGGAAACCCTTTTAGGAGAAAACCCAACTGAAAGGTTAGATTGCTCTACTCTCTTTTCTTAATAGAAAATGGCTTCTAGAATAAAGAAGTATGGTTTGTGGATCATGGGATACTATAGTGTACAAATCCTCTTTGAGTTCCCTATCCTATCTCTCTCAGCTATTTTTGCTTATGTATGGAATAAATGCACTCGAAAGCATGGAAACTATTTTCCTCCTAGTGGTCTGGTTATGACACAACCCAACAGACTACTAGTGGCTAGGTTTGGCTACCTCAACTCTTAACCATAGTTACCCTATGAACTCTACTAGATTCTTCTTCATCATAATCATGTGGTCATCCATTTTTCCATGAATAATGGGGGTAGATGTCGCATCCTCTCGAATTATGGTATTGAAAAAATGAAGGTCAACTTCTGAGTGGAATAAATTTTCATATGTACTCCTAGTGAAGCAATTATTGCATCATTGGAAAGGCCTGTGTGAGTAAAACATGAAAAAAAATGTGTACATTAAAGAGACAAAGTTTTAGCCCCAAAAAATGTTGTTTAATGCCTCAAAATTCTCCTGGAAAGTTTCAGATCCCAACTTGTCAAACTGAGTCCTACCTGTAAAAATGGTGATATGAGCTTATTCCTCCACTCTTTTCATTCTGAAAACATCAAGATCGATGACAAACAATATAATGATCCAATCTGAATCATATTCCCTCTGTCTTATAGCACTAAAGGAAAATCTTACCTAGTTTTGCTTCCCATATAAACAATGTTCACATAAATCAAAATCTAGATAGAAATTAGACATACCTTCTACCATACCATTAACAAATAGTACTTGAAGGCCCTTCTCTTCAATATATCCAAGAATTTGATGCCATAACATAGTCTTTTCTATAGAGACTATAAGAGTTTTTCCTTCTTCAACTCCCTCCCAAGAATAATGGAGTTATTGCACCCATAATTAGCAGTTCCTTCCAACATCTTATATAGAGTTCCAATCTGAACTCCTTTCAACAATACCCTTGCTCCTTAAACCATCTAGAAAGTATCATTTTCAAAAATTAATTTTAGACCTACGATGTTCATATTTCTTGCAAAAATCAAATTTGTAGAAAATCCGAGGATGTATAGAACACCAAGGAGTGTTCTAATCCTCCCACCCATGAGCTTCAACTTAAATTTTGATCATCATATATCATGTTGTCGAGTCATCACTTAGGAAAACAACATCACTATGATATCTTTCATACCCACAAAACCACTCCCTATAAGGTGTCATATGAAAAAATGTTCATGATGTACATGTGTACTTGAATAAGTAAATTATTTTTGTTTATGTAAAAGGTGTTGGAAATATACTGAAGAGGGGGGGGGGGGTGAATCAGTATTATCTGGTCCAATTTATTCTCTTTCAAACCCAACATATACGCTCTTTCAGTTAGAGAACCGCGTATAAATGCAACTACAGATAAGGAACCCACGTATACCATACAAGACTATAATTTAAAATATTCTACAGATGTTGAACATTAATCTGTGCATCAGGATCATATAAACAGTAACTAGGAACAGAAAAATAGAGCAGAAGATAATCACACACAAGAACACAAGATATAAGGTGGAAACCCAATGTGGGTGAAAACCACCTGTTGTAATTCATCTCTATCTTCTTTTAATAAGAAACTTCTTTTTACAATATTTCTGTACTAGTGCAGTATTATACTAGCACGCAGGCTTCTACCTACAGAAGGCTACAACCTTCTCTCGTTCTCCAACTTCTCCCAGAAGGGAGCTACAACCCCCTTAGTTCTTGTACTAGTTGAGATACTAGTACGCACGCTGCTACTTGCAAAGACTACAACCTTCTCTTCCTTCTAGGGACCACGTTTCATAAATTTTCAGACTGGATCCACAAATAACATCAATCAAACATCAAGAATTTCTGCATCAACCAATCACCTTTTCACCAATCAAAACTGAATCAAAATAAACACTTCTCTGACAACTGTACCCATATCATAATAACAGTGATCACACCCCACTTCTGAACCCAGAACACTGTAGCAATAAACATAAGCAGCTAGAACATAAATCAAGAGATGTACGCTACTTCACTATTTAGAAACCTGCGTGCATACGCTTCTGTGTCAATACCGACCTGTGTATATGCGACTTTCCCTTACAAGAACAGCGTGTATATGCTTCTTCGCTTCACTGAACCTGCGTACAGATCTATAAATTCATTCTTTCAAACATTCAGATATTAGTTAACCCTGATTATCATATTTATAGATCAAGCGTGTGACACATATCACAGATCAAAATCATATAGAGATACCACTATTCCAGCCTTAAGATTTTGACCCATCAATAGAACTTATCCTTCTCCTTGTGCTCAGGTTCCTTCTTCATTTAAATCCAAATCTGCACCATAACCCAATCACAGTATTCCAGATCTAGCACTTTATCAGATATTCAATAATTCAGAAGATGCCTTGCCAAATGATCTCCTTCCTCTTTTATAGCCTTAGGCCTTTCACAATGCCACGGACCAAAAACCATAACAATTCAATACCATGGACCCAATACTTGGGATCAACACTTATGACGAGATACCATGGCCCAAAACCATAGGTTCAAATACCAAGGACTAAATACCACGGACCAAAAATAAGCTCTCCCACATGTACGCGCTTTTCTTTGCATCAAAGTGCGTGTATATGCATATGCACCTTGGGAACGTCCAACCCACGTGTATACGCGGCTTCGTCAAAGTGAACCTGCGTATATGTCTTTTTCTTCTTTCTCAGTGCTTGAACTGTGATCTGTCACCAGAGTGAGTTGCCATCAAGGACAACACCAGTGCCATAGTGCCAAACCTGTGCCATAATGCCAACAAAGACATATGTATAGGTTATTATGGTATATGTTGAATTTTGGTTATTACACTTACCATGAAGTCATTGAGATTCCATCTAATTCCCCCTAGTTAATACAAGGTTCATTGAGTTAGAAAAATGTGCCATAAATAATTATAAGTGGTTACCTTAAGGAAGGACCATTGGTTGAAGCCTCATCAATCGAGATTGGGTCAGTGGTTAGGGTTTTTATTTAGTTAGACGCTATTCACTATTATATTTGTGGGCATAGAGTAATTATGATCTTCCCCATGTACACAAGGATAACTGAGAAGTGTTTCCCATAATAATGCAAGTGGAACATCAATATGTACATCAAGGTAACCACAAAATATTTATCATATTTATACAATGCAAGGTGATAGGAAAATATTTACAATATATACGTGAATGTACTAAGATCAGGACCATTAGCATCATATCTACATACTTACCACAAGACAACGGTCATTACAACCCCTTAAAAATAGCCATAAGGCCTTCCTCTTTTGCATCTCGTTGACCACAAGGGTTTAACTGAAAAACACATAGTTCCTTTAAATATTTGAAGGTTGAGGCAACCACTTCAAGCCCTTGAACTTAGGGATAATCAAATATTTGCAATTTGTTACAATAATAAGGCCATTATGCATACTCCTCATCTTAGAGTTGGGTAGAGAGGGAGAATACTTGATTGATTTCAACCTTGTAAATGAACAATGTTTCCTACTCATTGGTTGGACTCTCCACCTCTAGTTGACACCACTAACACAACCAAATGTCTAAGATACCCATAACATGTGCCCTACACCCAAGGGCTTAAACTACACCTCCAAAAAATGTACCTTCAACTTTAGATGTCCCAAAACAGTAATATCCTAACCCAATATAGCCTATTTGTTAGATTTTTGTAACTTTCTCCTTAACTAACACTTGTTTTTAACTATTTAATCCACTTACCATATACTCTCTCTTGTTTGCACCCACCTAGTATACAAGAACACTTATGTTTTTAATACAACCAAGTTAAGAGGTCATGTTTCTTTCTTACACTTAAATGTTTTCAATACAAACAAATTAAGAGCACGTGTTTCCTTTTCAAATTCCAAAAGTATAACATGTCTATCCCTATAAACTAACAACAAAATCATTGGATAAAAAAGGTAAACTTAAAATTGAATTAAAATTAGATTATTATTATTATGATAAATACACCAAATATGGAAAAAATTCTTTCAAACACAACCATAAAAAAAGTGTTAGTTTGTCAAATACAACTACAAACTTATTAAACCATCTTAACCCAGATTTATCAAGCACCAAGAGGGATCCAATCTCTCGATGTGCAAACCTCTTTTTTGGTGCTTCATAGATCCAGGTTAAGATGGATCTAGGCTCGTTATATAATATTATATAATATCTATATTTGTATCTATGTGTCTCTTTCTTATTCCCTCTCTCTATCTCACCCCCCAAACATACAAACTCTCTCTCCATATCCATCTCTCTCTCCCTCCCTCTTCCTCTCTGCCTCTCTCTCTTGCCTCTATCTCTCCTCTCTCCATCGCTCCCTTGTCACTCCCTCTCTCTCTCTACCTTTATCCCTCTATGTCTTTCTTCTTCCTTCCCTCTCTCTCCCCCTCCAACTTCATCTCTCTCTCCTATCTCTTTGTTCTCCCTCTCCCTCTCTCTCACCTCCCTCT